>NQIM01000550.1:0-25140 GCA_003426235.1 Xylaria polymorpha
AATCTATAAGCTATTTAAATTTATTATTTAGTTGAAAATATTCCTAAAAATCTAAAAAACTAGCCTTTGCTATAAATTCTCTATTTTAAAATTATAAAAATCCTTTAGCTTTATTAAAATAGTTTTTATATTAGTTAATAAAATTATTATTAATATAATAATTATTTAATTTAGCTTTAACAATAATATTAAACATATAAAACTTTAATTATTAAAATTAAACCATTTTAATTAGTTATATAATTAATTAAATTAATTATATATAAAGTTATATTTTACGTTTATATGCGCTATATTAAATAAATATAAGTAAAAAATCCACTCGATAAGGCCATCATTTCTACCCCTTAAATCTAACAGGTTATATATAGCAGATTAGAAGAATTAGAAATCGGCATCCTCAACATCAACACAGGAATTTCATTTTTAAAACGCCACAGATAGGACTACTACTACAGCTTGGCCAGCCAACAAGGCCTACACAATGCGAAAGTAGGCGGCCTTCTCGCCAAACTCTCCACCGTCAAGAACGTCCTTCTTGACGCGCGCCGGCACAACGGTGGGCCCTATGTAAGCACAAGAAATCATCGCGACGTCGGTGCCGGTCTCGGTTCCGTGGCCGGCACGGGGGTCCTCGATCCGACGCAGAGTCATCAGCACGGGCGAGCCCCTCACTCGGCATACAAGGTCCCCCGGTCGCACCACGCGCGAACCCATGCCCACCAGCCCCGACGTTGTCCTGTACACAACCCGGCACATAGATGACCACGTCATGCACTCGATGAATCCCTCGCCAGTGACTCCCTCGGCCCGCCGCCGCAGCTCGGCTTGCGCCTCAGCTGGCAGGCTATCGTATAGTGAGCGGGCGGGCAGATAGGTGTCGTCGGCGATATCGCTGGCCTCAGACGCGCCACGCCACAGCTCATGGTACTCGAGCACGTAGGCGGCGAATGACCGGCGATGTTCCCCCAGCGTCTGATGTGCTCCCGCCGTGCTCACCGGCTCGTCTTCTCCTCTGGTGCCGAGGGGCAGGGCCAGCGACAACGTCTCCAGCACGGCAAGCGCATCGCGGCGGTCCGTGGGGCCCTCGGCGGCGGGGAACGCCAGCTCCCACAGGCGGTCGAGCCAGAAGGGGTTCGTCTTGGCTCGTTCTCGCGTCAGATGCGTTACGGGGAAATCAGTCGTTTCCATGCGATGCGACACGGCCGAAATCTCGTCAACCACCCAGCCCCGGAGTAGGAGATGCGGCAGGGGCGTTCCTTCCACACCCTGTATCTCCCCCTCGATCCAGATCTCGGTGTCCTCGGCCGCGGCCGCGGCAATCGGGTACTCCAGCGGTGTTGTCCGGTTGATGCTGTGCCAGTCGGGCACCCAGCTGGGCATCCTGCCTTCGTCCTGCGGATCCCAGTTCCTCGCCTCCACAGATGGGTCGTCCTCGTGGTCGACAAGGTTGACGACGTAGAGGTTCTTCGTCTTCCGGATGAAGATAGCAGCTAGTTTTGTATATACGACCCCACGCGTAACAGTGTAGTCGGGCTTGACTATGGGATGACCGTCTACGACGGCCAGCGGGTGACCAAGCAAACTGTACACACGATCTCGGGCGTCCGTGACGCCCAGAATGCGCGTCCAATGCATGCCGGTAAGGAAGTCGCAATTGGGCGTGCCGTCTTCCTTCACCTCCCAGACCATCAGGATGTGGTGGGCAACCCACGCCAGTAGGCCGAGATGCGTCACTAAAGAGGCGGCGCTATAGTCCAGGAAAGTGACGAACTGGCCCACCAGCCGCCAGTCGACCAGATCTAGCTCCAAGGGCCGGTCCTCAGTCTCGGCTGTCTCCTCTTCACCGCCGGGATCCCCACCGGCCTCAGCCCTGTTGCCTGGCTTGAGCGCCGCGCACATAATGGCTTCGCGCGCGAGGCCGAGCTCCTGCACGATCCAGGTGCGGTGGAAATACTCGATCTCGAAGAAGACCTTGACGGCCTCCCACTTGCGGGCCTGTTCCTCAAACTGGCGCCGGTCGTCCTCGGACATGAGAGCGAGGTGCTCGGCAGCGCCGGCCACGTCGCCGTGGTGGTGGAGCAGGATGCGTGCGTCCCGCAGGCCCGCTTCCGGGTCTTCCATGAAGACATGGATGAAGCGGATGGCGTCCAGCAGGTGGCGGCGGCCGGCCTCGCCCTCTTCCCAGCCGAGCCAGGCAAGCACGCGGCTCGCGCCGGCAAAGATGCGCGCCATCAGCTCCACCTGCGACGTGCGCTCCGGCAGGTCCTCCTGGTTGATGCACACGGCGTCGACCCATAACCGCCGCACCTGTCTTCGCGCCGGTCCCGGGGTCCCCGGATCCGAACCATCGCCGCTGCCACTGCTGCTCCCGGACAGGGGCCGATGCCGGAAGGCCGTCAGCGCCCCGTGCAGGCTCGCCGTGACGGAGAGGGTCGCCCCGTCGATGACGATGTCGTGGCGCTTTCGCGTGTCGCCCCACACGTACGATACGGCCTCGTACGGTTCCCCGTCAATTGCCTGGGGCACCAGCCGCCCGGCTATGGGGTCGGAGAACTTGCCTGCCTCGAGCTCAAAGACACGAATGAGCTCCGGGGCAAGAGGGTGGTAGAAATCTGGGTAGTGAGGAGGCCCAGCGTCGTTCATTGTGTTCTGGGCGAGGGCGGTTCCCGAGATGCTGATGTAGTAATCACTAAAAGCCCCAATCCCTGTGATTCCTGCAGTTCTAGGAGTAACATCGTAGCTAGGCAGCTTACTTAGGTGGTTTCTCTATTTCGTGGGAAAGTGACTAACTGCAGTAGCTATAGTTAAAACTCGAGGCCTCCGACAACCGATAAACGGGTGTAAAAGGGCCCTTGTTTCTACGGTTGTTTCTAAGTGTCTCAATAATTACAGTACAGTCTGCAGACATGCGTACATCCAGGTCTACAGCCGCACACATGTGCATGTACCCTTACACCCGCACTCACAGTTCTCTGCATCTTTTCGCAGCTGGTATAGTTTCAGGACCCATTTGCAGCCCACTCAGTAGGTATATGGTTATAGTCTAATTTTTATATAGGTCACTTGTATCCCCTTACACGCCCACTCGGCTTTAGTACTTTGGGGGGACGGCCGAACATCTTGCATACCTAGGGAACTGGATCTACCGAATACTTACCTACCTAAGTGGGAACTGGGGTTGAGGCGTCTTATTTTAGCTCTAGCTGGGATTCCTCCTGAGCTAAAGGGTCTAGATTCATCAACAAGCGTGTGGCTGTCAGGTGGTCGGTCGGTGCGGCTGAAGCTCTACGCGACTAGCAACCGATAATTGGATCGCCTACGTCACAGGTTTTTGCCAGGCAATCACCTTGGCCTTTATTATTTTCCTTTTTCTCCGAACCTCCTCCCCGTATCACAATTTATATACGATTTACGACATTATGACAGAATTACAAAATCCCGATATAGAGATATATCCTCGCATAGAAGAAATACCAGAAAGGTAAGTTCATAAGGGGCGCCCATGTCACGGGTCCGTGCGGGGTGCTACCCTGTTGGGGAATGGAACAAATGATCATTAAAACATCCGGACTTACACGTTGAATAGACTAGATGAGCAACACTTCTTTACAACCAAAACACTCGGTTTCCTTATTCACCCCAACATCCCAATCACCTCACCAACTCTCAAGATAGCAGACATAGGCACTGGTACTGGCATCTGGCTCTTCGATGTTGCCAAAAGCCTGCCCCCAACATGCCAACTCACTGGTTTTGACATCACATCCTCCGCTTTCCCCCCGCCGCAAACATGGCCGCCAAATGTGTCGTTCAAGACCCAAGACATGCTCCTCCCCCTTCCGGCCGAGGAGATAGGGACCTACGATATAGTCGCAGTCCGCTTCGTCAGCAGCGCAACCACGCGGACCGAATGGGCTCGCGCGATTGAGAATCTGATCAAGTTGCTGAAGCCAGGCGGCTGGCTCCAATGGATCGATTCGTGCAATTTCGCACTTTACAATTCCATTGCCGGAACCTCTCGCGCCGCGTGCCAGGAGATCTATGACGGTCTGCAGCCATTCCGCTCCAAAGATGACCTCGTCATAGGCCTCATGATGCGGGAGCCGAGCAACACGAGGAGGGAAGATGTATTCCGGGGGACTAGGCTTGGTTGATGTGCACGAAGACGTGTTTTCGACGGACAAGCTGCAGGATCCCGAGTTGCAGTTGAGAGACAAGGGGACTAGGAATGTTCTTTCTTGCTTCATCGGGTGTTTGGAGGAGTTGGTCGGGGTTGAGGAGGAGTGGATGGAGCAAGGAGAGGATTGAGAGGCTAAGGGAGAAGGCAATGGGGGGAGATTGATAGGGGGGTTTATCATACACTTGACCAGGTTTGTATTGTAGGGAGGAGAGCTACATAGGCCAAGTTTGATTTAAAATACGTGACAACCCCCTTTTTCAAGATGAGTCAAATTTTCTTGTTGACGTTTTCCAACAAGACGCCTCATACGGCTGAAGATCCGAGTTATGGTAGCTATGGTGACACTTTGCTGGTGGTGTACGCTGTCCCCCGGAGGTCTCCTTAATCTCTTTATTCAGCTTTTTTTTTATAAGTAAACCGAAGACTCCAACATCCAATAGGTACCTATAGAACGTAGCCGCAGTAAGGTTCATAAAACAGAAGCCATATCTTATTTAAGAGGCAGCGCCAAAGAAACTCGTCGTTTATATAAGAGTTGTAGCCATCACATACTAAAACACACCATATATTACCGAAACGGCTACGAATATGTGGTAAAAAGAGGTCTTCTAGCCAAGCCAAAGCGATTTCGTTGCTGGTCCATCCATTGGGTGAGCAGCCAAATCGCCAGTCTTCAAAAAGACCGCGGTTTCTATTTAGAAACCCTGACTTTGTAACCGAGCTTTATTCTAGATCACTAGCTTGGCTTGCGGATGGTTATTTATATTATGCCAACTGGACCAAAGACCACGAAACGTTCAAAGACTACAAGCCAAAAAAGGTTGGCTCTCGATTTCTTAGTGTTTATGCGGAACAGCGGATTTTAACAAGAAATTCTCTGGTTAGATGAACCCTCGACTAGATGGGTATGGCATACCGCACAGAAAAGCGTACTGTACGACCAGACCAGGCCGGGCGGGGCCCAGATCAAGACATTTACGTAGATACATTATCTCCGCATGATTGTTAGGACGCCCAAGCTGATCATAGAGCTCGACGGGCTCATTTATAAGAGGTTCTTGGACGCTATTAACGACGCTAGGAAAGCCCTGATGGAGGAACGAACCCAGTTGGAGAAGGACCCGACTATTTTGGCATGGTCTAGAACGGGGGGGTGGGGATCAGTCGACGTCGAATATGAACGGTGAAGTCTACAGCATGGTAAACTCACTTCTCTTCGTGTATTAGAACGTTTTGCATACACATGTAGATGTTGAAGCATTAGTATGGAAGCTTTTAGGACTGGAGGTTCTGACACCTAAGATTGGAGTCGCCTATACCACGTTCGTCCCATGGTTAGCCCACCGAGGCGTGGCATTATAGTAACTATGTAGCCTCTGTTTACTTCAGTGATGAAATGCAATGGATTATTCAATTAATGCTTAATGACCCTATACTATACAAGTAGTTTTAGAGCCGAGCCACTACAATAACAGCAACTGTGAATCGCTCCATGGCTGGCTGGGTAATGAGAACAGGGACTAATGGTCAGACAAACGTCGCCTCCCAACTCATGTATCCGTCGTAGCAAACGTAATTGCTAACAGTATGATAGACGTGTCCACCTAGAACAGGGCAGCGACTAGGGCAACGAGGGAAACGAAACCAAACGAGGCTGGGACGACGCCGGCAGCGGCGCCCGGTGTCTCAGTTGGGCTGCCATCGCTGGAACCGGACGAGGATGGGCTGGAACCGTCGGTGGGAGTAGATCCACCAGATGCACCAGTGCCAGACGCGGCCTTGCTTGTGCTGGTGGAAGTGAGGACTACGGTGGTGGATGGGCCGACGCTGATGACGAATGAGGAGTTTCCTTGCGTGATGGTCGTGGTACCGGCTGGGAGGCCAGCTGGAATGGTGGCGACGTCTGGGATGGACGTGACGACGGCAGGCTGCGAGGTGACAACAGCGGGCTGCGACGTCTCGGCCGCGCCCGGGAGACCAGTGATGATGCCGTCTGAGTTGGTCTGTGTCAACAGCGTTGTGGCTGGGTTGGAGTAGTAGTAAGTGTAGGTGGTAGTGGCGGTGACGGCTTCGCCAGCGCTGTTGGTAAAGCCAATGGTGAGGACCTGTTGCGATGTCGCGTCAGTTATCATGCCAATGTTTGGATATGCCCCAGGAGTCGCGTAGGACCTACAGTGGTGTGTTGGCCGTCGTCCTGTGCCAGTGCAACACTAGCAAGCAGGGGGGCAGCGAGGAAAGCGAAGGAACGCATCTTAATGATACTGAGTATATTATGTATTAAAACTGCACAAAGGATAGGATGCAGAAAATAGTAGAAATAACAGGCGTGGGGTGAAATTGAATGTTGTTTATGAAGGAAATAGAAAGTGAAGGTGGGCTGGACTGTCCGGTGAAGACATAAAGAAATACCTAAGTCCCCAAGAAAGTTGCCCCAGTGATTTCTGGATACGAGGTTCACATCCTTGCAACAATAAAATTAGACTTGAAATAGGGGAATGATTTGCTCTCTAGGCTACGCCACGTAGACTTCGGCTTAACTATTGATCCGGCCGAGTCAATATTAGTTACGTACTAGTACGTTCAACCAAGACATAACTTCACACGTCTTCTTGGAATGGTGGCACTGTACGGAATGTTTTCTTGAATAACCCTCAATACCTATTCAGCCAAATCCCCATTCTCGGGCTGTTTACATACTATAGTATAGAACGGAGACGACGCGCGCTAACCGCGAATCGACTGTGCTCATGGACTTGATTGGGCAGCGCCACGATGAGTCAGCTGTGGCTTTCGTAGTATACCTCGTGTTCCTCCTTCAGAACTCCTTGTTTCCTTGGGGCCAAGGCCGTATTTTGCCACGTCCGTGCTCATCCTCGCTGGCATCGTTTGTTGCAATGATGCAAGATTGTTCATCCACTTATTGGTGCAATCATATTAGAGAGGCTTAATAGTGATGTTTCCTTGGTAATTTCCCCACATGTCTATGGTCCAGGATCTGGCAATAACTGGGGCAGCGATATAATAAAGGTACGGTCCTTATGATGAATTTTTAAGCGTAATTATGTGCTGCAGTTGGTAAGAAGCGGGTTGCGGGAAAGACTGCTGACGCGCGGTCGTCGGGCCTACTACCCATTCATAGACACAACCCTCATTTACTACATTCCGGCACACACCATGGCGCATAAATTCTCATAATTAGGTACTCAGATCATAGAACAGGGTACTTCGTCCCGAGATTCGAGGCGCCAATGCACCCTGAGCAGGAACTCCGAGGCCATCTCGTCAGTGTGCAAGTCTTTATGGGATTTACCTACTTGTGTCGGCCCTCGTATATACCAACCAACCAACCAAGTGCCCACAACCGCCAGCCTTCCGGCGAGACATACAGTTCAGAGGCAACTGGCTATTGGCCGGCGATGATCACAAGACTTGCAAAGGTCCTCACAAGTTTCATCTCTTAGCCCCGCTTCTTTTCATGTTCTTCAATGGTGGTCTCACGCTATCCATCTACACACACGAGCCGTTCAATTGGCAGGTCATAAACTGCAGTTTCCTCCCCAAACACGAGAGGTCCATCTTCATTACCCTTACGTTGTACATGCGGCTTTTCACGCAATAATAGGTCGGATCGCCCAGAACTGAGCACCAAATCCTTGTGTTTAGCCTTGTAAGTGGCATGTTGGTCGTGCAATTCTTCATCATCATCAGAATCTGAGGATTACATATAATGCGTCGACATAACGCAGCCGATCTATTTCCAATAATGGTGTATCAAAAATGAAATCAATACCAACTATTGTGATGTTTGTGCAGTGCTTGTCGTATATAGCTTTGGCTCAAAGAGCAACTGTAACAGTGCCAGCAACTACAGAAAGGGAAGGACATTCATTTTCATATGCGGAAATCGAAGAATAGTCGAATGTTCGAGGATAGTGTCACGGAACGCTACGGATTAACCCTCGGAGACCGGGGGTGTCGGGCACAGGCCCATGGCCCGTGTATATATACTAGCTGGATAGCTTCTGCCACAGAGATAGGGGTTTTCCCTCCTTTGTGTAATAACAATAAGTCAACACTGGCCCTACCAGCAGTTAGAATTGTGACAGATAGCGTGGCAGCGACTCTGGCAAGGATGTCCAGGCGAGGTACGTTAGATTTTGATTGATTACTTCGTGCTCACGCGTAGCCCGGCCTGAAATATTCTCGACGTACGTGGCACTTTAATTGACGGGTATTTCTAGCCACTTTGTAGGCAAAAGTTCCTCCTTCTGTCGGTTCTCAAAACTCTCATATCCCACATTCTCAAAAATCAACCTTCATTCAGAGACCACCTTCGCTCCAGTTTTGACAATACCGAGAGAGAATATTTCGATGGCGCTAGGGATTTCTATGCCCTCTAAACAGTATTCTACAATTTTATACAAGATCCCCGATTTTCCAGGACTTACTATGTGATTGATTCAATGGAACTTTTCGCCACTCTAAATAGCATTTCGACATACTCATCGCGCCTTACAAACGAAAATGAGGACACTAGTGATGAACAAGATTTCGGCGATCTATTTGGTCTTATATCTTTATCCTTAGGGCATTCGGAGAGGATAAGGTGGCTATTGTCTCTTGATAAAGAGAGATGTGACGCAAGACTACCCTTCGTTGAGGAAAACATGCAACTCTATCTTGCTATCAACGAGGACTTTGAACCGATTCGCAAAATTCCCAGGCAGTACGCGATCACCAAGGCTTATGATATAACAGAAGAGACTCAATACAATGAATATCTTCGCGAAGATCTTGCGACGAAACTTCAAGTAGTATCAGCAGGCAATCTCATGTGGGTCGATATGGCTCTAAGCTGGGCGGTTAAGACCGAGTCAACAACTCCTTAGCATGCTTCAGAAGTCCTCGACGAACTTCGCGAGCGAGCGCGCCGGACATCAAATTTCTGTACTCTTTGAGCAGAACAAAGATAGAGGAGATCAGAGATCCAGATCAGAAGTACTGCAGTAGTATACTCTTAACTGCAGCTGTTGTTTACCGGCCACTCTCGTCTCGGAACACGTAGAAATCCTCAACTTACCACGAGTTGTAGACCTGGTCTTGATTGTAAACAATCTGCTAACCTCTTTTCTTAGATATCTCACGAAAGACTTTACTTTACGCACTAATCAGCTAAGGACTTCATTTTGCATGGAATGAATGGAGTTGAACTTTCAAAAAGGCACTCAGAAATCACCAGAGGATGCCTGAAGCTCTTGTCAAAGAGACTTAGCGCAGTTACGAATGCAGCGCCTGATAAAGATATAGCAGACATCTCTATCACCTATGCAACGATATTCTAGATCAAGCATTTGGCCCAGGCTGTCGACCAAGACAGAGAATTATTGTCGTGGGTTGATAATCTGCTCAGCTCGCAAAATCTACTACACGGAGCTCGAACCATGATAGACGAGCTCAATATAGTTCTTAAGGCAAAAGTATGTCTCCTTAACACTAGCCTTTTTCTTCTTGCGAGGATGACGATGACTAACATCTGGGTATTTACTTCTGTAGCTCGGACAAACCGCAATCGAACAGGACAGTAAAGCCGTTCAAAGGATAAGAGACATTTAGCAAGTTCATGCGGTTCTACCAAACGCAGAATAGTCTCTTGGAAGACTCATGATATGACCACGCCCGAAACTAGTCTTTTGTTCTCTCTAAGCTAAAACCTCTTGAGGACGATATTCGTACCGAGGCTGTTCCCGTTGCTTCTAACTCCACCCTTGATTGAGTTAGGGGGCTGCTTGCACGTAATGAAGCACAAGGAATGGGTCCGAAGTTGTTGTTTCTCCTCAGACGGGAAACTGGTGGTCTCAGGCTCGGACGACCAATGCGTACGGTTCTGGGACGTGCAAACTGGCAAGTTACAACACGTATTCCCTGATCTTGATGATTATGTACATGGTGTAGTGTCGTCACGCACGGTGCCCCATGGCTGGGATCTTCTTGCCGCCATGGAATCCGACACTATCAAGGTTCGGTCTGTCTTTACGGGCAGAGCGTTTGAGACTTTAAATGGTGTTAGTGAGGTGGTGGAAGCGGCGGTCGGCGAAGGCATAGATTCCATAGACCAAGAGTCTATCTACCTGCGGGATATAGCGATGACACTAGCGGGAGACAAACTTGCCGCTGCCGTGAGGAGCGACACAGGGAGCGCTGTGGCTCTCTGGGAGGGTCCAAAATTCAACAAAACCAGTTTGTTGTTGGAAGATCAGAAATCCGGTGGGCTTATACGATGCGTTACGCTCTCGCCTAATGGCGACTTACTTGCGTCTAGCGTTGGTCCTGCTATCACCGTTTAGGATCTCAAGACTACACCTAGGAGGCCGTTTCTTAGGCTCCCAGGACGCAAGCCACAAGCGTACGAGATGTCTACGGACGAGTCAGGCCAATATGAGGTACCAACAGATGGGGCGCGTAGGGATGAGACGCTCGAGGAGAGGACACCCATCAAGAATGAATCGGAAAACCATGCACTTGGACACTCTGGGAATACGGATGGACTTTCCTTTTCGCCCGACTCGAAATTTCTCGCCTTGGCCTCAAACGACATAACGGCGCTTATATGGGATCTCGATACTGGAAAGGCAGTAGCAGTGCTAAAGTATCATACTTCATCCGTGAATACCGTCTCATTCTCTTCTGATGGTACACGCCTAGCTACTGGATCAAGTGATACTACGATTGGGGTCTGGAGGCAGAAGTCGCCGGGGTTCTGGGTAATGGCGATGTACGGACACGACCAGACCAAGTCTTGATCGGTCACACGCGTACCATCTGGTCGGTATCTTTCGCCCCCCCATGGCAATCTCATCGCACCACCATCTCCCGATGGGCAACTCCGGCTCTGGGATACAGACGTGGGCATGGGAGCTGACAACGATGTGATGGGAAATGGAGAGTCCGTGGCGAACGGTCCAGGACACCAAGGGTCACGCGTGAGTTGCGTGGTTTTTTCCTTCAACAGTCAAGTGATTGCGTCCGCCCAGACAATGGAATTATGTTTCTGGGGCAGGAACACAAGTGTCAGGCGATGTGGCTGTGGTGATGGTACCATCGCCATCTGGAACCCAGAGATGTCAGGAGTGGGGCAGTGCTGTGTGGTAAATTTTGATTCTGGCCCTTTTAGAACTATGCGTATCAATGTGAGCCACCCAAACATACTTCTGACTGAATACTGCGCGTGGAAATTCGACATTACCGAGGCGAAAGCAGATATGCCGGTGCCGGTGTCACGCTTTCGACCGGAGGCCTTACCATTCGGCATTAGCAGAGGGGGGCGAATGGATCACTTGGAATGAAAAGACCTGATCTATTTACCCAAACCTTTTCGTACTCGGCAGGCCTATTACTGCGTACAAGGTAACAGCGTGGTGGTTGGTTGTCGAGCGGGCCAAGTTCTACTGTTTAAGTTCTCGAAGACGGACCTGAGTAACGAGAAGCTGTTTGATAACTACTTAAGGTAGCAATGATACAGGGTACGTTGTGTAGAACTTAATGTTGAATTTGTTCTATGCTTAATAAACATGTACGACCGCCAACGCTACTATTATTCTAGTATATATCTCTAGACATGTACGTGCGGGAAACGCCAATGCCTCTGCTCGAACAGGTCCCGCGTAGCAGCTGCCAATTACATCTTACCCTATGAGATGTCAGCCTAGGCAACACTATAGGGGCAGCACGGAGTGATATGGCTTGCACAAGCGCCGGTGTTTTTCCAACTTGGGCCCGTCTGACATCAGGTCAGATTTTACGACATGAAGAATCAGTATCTGCACATAAAACTAGCCTTATTTAGCAATCCCCGTATATCCATATTATCTACTTCAATATTAGCCAAATTTGTATAAAAATATACAGCTGAGCACCCTTTAATCTCAAACAGATTTATAAGCTGAATATCAACATTGTTCCGGGGTCTTGTTGCAATAGTCTTGCTCATTTTTTATATTCAATGCTATAATACCAATTTTTATTCGGATTAATACAAAAATGATGCAGTACGTATATCACGAAGATAGGTCATTATCAAGCCTGAGACTACTACCTCTTGTCTGGCTTACATTCTACATCGGCCGCATTGTATATCGAGTCTGGCTTCATCCACTGGCCAAGTTCCCAGGCCCTCGCTTGGCCGCTGCAACATATTTATACGAGATATACTATGAGTTAATCTACAAAGGGGGTGCTCGGTTTGCCCCTCATGTGAGGAAACTACATTCTATCTATGGACCTATCATACGGATCAACCGTAATGAGATTTCTGTCAATGATGCACAATTTCACGACAAGCTATATGCATCGGAGCCTGTGGTCAGGGATAGATATCCAAATTTCTCTGCGTTGGCCGGGACCACCAAAGGATCGTTCAGTACTCCTGATCACCGGCTGCACAGAAAACGGAGAGCAGCATACATTCAATTCTTTTCCTGGTCCAATGTGATGGCATCAGAGTCTATTGCTTTACAGAACGTCCAGCATCTTTGTAACACTCTCTCTAGTAAAAGAGATCGGCATCCCAATTTTAGCACATACTTTGCCGCTATTAGCTTTGATTCGTTCTTCACCTGGGCATTTGGCAGTTCCCTCGAACTGTTGGACAATCTCGATCTGGCCGAACAATGCAACGAGACAGTTGAACTTATTGTCACTAGTCCCCCCCTATTTAGGATCCTGCCATCTGTGACGTACCTAGTCCGGAAAATATCCCGCGTCGTTCTTTGCCCTTTATCTCGTCACATGGATAGGGTCTTTCATCTGGAAGAGGTGAGAATGCACAATGCATTGATTGACCTTGCTTACGATGGATATAGCTAGTTGTACAGGCTGTTAAGCGCTTTGTCGCTGCTGAATGTACCTCGTCAGGGAAACCAAGTCCGAGGCACGTTTCTACACAGATATCTCGTCTAGAAACACTACTTTCGACCATTCTTAGAAGCCAGGCTCCAGAGGAGGAGAAGGCACCTATTCGCATGGCACAGGAAGGTTTAGAAATGTTTATCGGATCAGTGACGCCTAGCCGGAGCATGACATTAGGCATGTATTATATACTGTCTCATCCACAAGTTCACCAACGTCTTCACGCCGAACTTGACTACGTCAATCCCGACTTATCCCAGAGCCTCACATATCAGAAATTGAATAATATTCCTTATCTAGTAAGTGAATAATAAATTCATAAGAGAACTGGCCTCGCCAACGAAGGATTAGCGTGCGGTGGTCAAGGGGATACTACGAATTACATTGCCCGCCGGAGCTCGTCAGCCGATGATCTGCCATGAAGACATTAAGTTCCGTCACTGGACGATCCCCGCTTATGTGAGGCCTACAATGACGGCCTGTATAGGATTATCAAGCTAACAGCTTCCCCAGACTCCCATATTTGTTAACCATCGAACTCTTCTTCTTGGCCCAACAACTTTTCCCAACCCGCTTGAATTTAAGCCGGAGAGGTGGCTAGATAACGAAAATTAAATCGATGAAAAGCGACATTTTGTTGCATTTGGAAAGGGCGCTCGATCATGCCCGGGTAAAGAGTGTGTAATCTTACCTTCCCGAAGGCGACTCGAGTGTCTAAAATTTATAACAGCTTCGCTACAAATCTTATTCAGTTAACCCTCGCAACACTTCTTCGACGATTCGAGTTTGAGATTGTTGATACGATTTGGGAGCGAGATGTGGCAGTTAGCCGTGAGTCTACATTCACGGCTCCGTCATTCGGTAGCAATGGCGTCAAGCTAAAGTTGGTCGGCGATCGGAAGGTAGGGTAGTGTCGAGCTTCTAATTGAAGGTATTATACTGGGTCAAGAACCTTGGAAGTCAAAACATGTACCATACAAGACTACAAAGTATTCCGTCATATAAGCACGGACTCTCACGGCCAGCGTTCCGCACAAGCAAAATAAGCCAAAACAAGCCCCTTTCTTTGCCTTGACTGATTCGAGGCAAAAAATCAGCTCTTCTGTTTGTTTGACGTGATTTTCTTATTAGACTTAATTCCTATGCCCACTTCGCCAGGCAATGGAATCGCGACGCCAACTCCTAATCAGCGTATACCACAAATCAAATAATACTTAACTTAACTTATAAATAATTTAACCAAGCAAAATAAAGCAACGATTTTAAATTATTTGCTTAAGCAAAGCAAATATTTTTTATTGCTTACAATTATTTATAAATATTTATAAATAATTTTACTGATTTTTCTAGATTTTTTACAAGGTATATTTAATAAAAAACTTATATTATAAAGCTTTGTTATTAACCTTTACCTAGCACTAACTGCCCTAAACCCTGCTGCCTACCCCGCTAATTTTAATACCTACTAATCTAGTATTTTTAGCACTGGCTTAGAGTAACAGAGAAGGTTTATGGGCAGCAATGCAGGCATATAAAGGCACTCGAATACGTACAAAAGCAGTAAAATACGCGCAAAAGCATATAAAAGCACTCGAATATACACAAAGGTATACAAAGTAAGTTAAAAGATATACAAAAGCACTTAAAAGCTAAAAAACTGTTAAAATCAAAACCCAACTTACTTAATTTACTTATCAATTAATTAAATTAAATTAAGTAAAAGATTTACCTTAAGCAAAAAAAAAGCTAATTTATTGGCTCAAATCAAACAAAGCTAAGTAAAGCGCGTTTTTTGCTTTGCTTTGCTTGTAGTATACGCTGCTCCTAATTACTCAGACAGCAACGGCTTAGAGTTGCAACAAACTTCACAAGGTTGTCTCGGGAGACTCTTGCTTAGACTTTGCTGCTGCGAATGGCATCTACCTCTGAGTCATACTCTTGGAACCCTGACGTCGGAAGCACTTGTGCATTGTTGATACTAGACTATGTGGGCATTATCGACGAGCGGTCAGGCCTGGCCGCGCAGAAAAGGGGAGCTTTACATTAGATTTGGTGATGTACTGCAGTAGCGACCTTAGCGGCTCGAATTTGCGAATCATGAAAGACCTAATAATCTTGAGAATGTGGTCATCGATGAATTTCGTTCGCAATTTAGAATTGGCCTCTCTCGTTAAGCTCTTGTCATGCTCTGTGCCCGCGTCCTCTCATCCCGACTTCGTCTCGTTCACTAGGGTCCTAGTCAAGTGAATCCTATTCGTTCTTAATCTCGCCAGCATTGACGCTATGTCAGGATCTTAAGGTAGGGGTATGTAAAGACTTCTGTTCTTGCGCGAAGATCTAGTCTACGCGATCTACGCCTACTATATACATACGCGCCCTTTGTTTTGGAGGATCTTGATACGCTATTAACTAGGTCCTGGCCGCTTCCCTATATAACGCTGCCGATATGGCCAGTGGGAACTGCGTTACCCTCCATGTCGGTAATATTAACGAAAGGGCAGCTCTCCGCCCACGTTTAACCCTTCTTATTCTTCAAATTTTCTGGTCTAAGCCTAGTGCATGGTCTTCATTACTAAGGATGGGAGTCCTTTTATTAAGCGCTGGCTTATTGCCAAACCTTGTTCCATCTCTCCAAGCACTCTATCAGTCTCATTCTCACTGTCACACAGCTTATGTGACACAGGAGAGACTTCGCCCATCATATAAAGCATGCTGTATGCGCTTGTGTCTTTATCCGTATATGATCACTTACTTTTGTAGTTAGAAGAGATGTACCTCAGTCAGATCCCTGAACTATTCGAGAGCTGCCATCTGGTAGATTCGCGATCGCTGTTCCTATTTACTAGGACCTTTGTGAAATATGTGCTCATTAATGAAATGAGATTGTATTATATTCAACGAATGCTTCTCTTGCCTTAATCTTGGGTGTTAGTGACATGTTAGTGGCCTATTAATGTGATGCCAAGTTCGTAGAGACTAACGATGAGGCGGTTAGGATTTCCGGGGTTAGTTTTCTTAATTGCAAATCTATTTCATTCATTGGTCTGATGGTTCTTTAGCTTTGTCGTTATGGATCTGCCAAGAAACGTAAAGGATCCTTTGGAAAAGAAGAGATCTTGGCAAGATGGGGTCTACGGGTGTAAAGCTCCGCGTATGTTCTAGATTTTAGTCACACATGTTAGATACCTAGGCTCCATTACGCCTGGATCTCAACGAGTGACGAATAGGCGTGGCATGGTTCGCACTAGTGGGATTGTGGCAATTTCAAATCCGGCATGTACTTAGCATCATACAGCACCACTTCCAATACCAAAGCCAAAAATAGAGAATATGAGGGGTAGTTGCGATGTGCGTTTGCAGTAAAGTATGGTGTACGACAAACACGAAAACATGTACGTTCTAAGCTGCCAATTACGGATTAGGACTCGGCATCTAATGGAAAGAGGTGGTACTAGGGGTTCAAGTGAGAAGTTGAATTCAGGGGGTAGTGTGTAACCTGACAAAAGAAGAAAGAGGAAGAGAAGCCGTGTGGTCTGGGCAATGTATTCGGCGAATTCTATGAAAGACCGATGTATGCATCATTTTAAATATAGTAAAGCTGAAAGGATGGTGTGTTATAATTATGTCAATGCCTATAAGACAGCAATACTAGTATTGTGCACATCAATTCCTAATATAGCATACCAGCTGCTCCAGCATCAACAGCAAGGTTGCACTGGAAACAGGGGATTAACGTGAGGCTATTTGTAGTATTCGACTATGTAGTAACAATTAATCATAACTCTCGTTCGTATTTCGTATAGTGGGATGACGGTGGAATGTTGTCTCAACTTAATCTGCAGTCATTCGGTTATGACCAGTTTGTATGAGTTCTACTGGGCTACATATGTCATCCCTGATACAAGTTGTAGTGAATGTTTCGACACATAGAGAGAAGCATTGTCCCTAGAGGCCCGATTGCGTAGATGAGAATCTAATCTTTGGTGAATAGGGCCTATCAATTGCAGTCGTTTATTGGCTCCTGTACCTAGGCATTAAATTGTTACACTACCTAGGCGAAGCAGTGAAGTGAGCAGGAGTTGCATACAAGAGTAAACGGCGTCGTCAAAGGGTAAATCGTATATGTAAGAACTCGATACGAATTGGTCCAATGCGAACCCGATCTATGGAGCCCAATTACAGTCGTTAATTGGCTAAGATATTGAATTATTATACTAGAGTAAGCGGCGAAGTGGCTGGCGCAACCCCGCATCGCCATGTTCTAACCGGTCCTATCAATCAACTCATCACGAAACTAGGTACGTTATTAGGTAACTTGCATCTTCGTGAGGAACGTCACCGAAAATGAGCACTTACGGTGCTCACCAAGAGCGTCTCTTTTTGAGTATAAAATGACCATTGCTCCCCCGGAAAGAGGACCCATCAACGACGCAAATCATCCATCATCAATACAGAAAACAAATATTCAGACTCATCCTCTCGTCTCAAATCCACAATGACGCTATCAGCCACTCTCCTCGCTGTACTTCCTCTATGCTCTGCCTGGCATCTCCAACTTTACCGCGACGCCCAGTACTTTAATGTCATCGAAGACCGATCCGGCACGTTAGGTCAACCATGCAAGAACCTCGCTAGCAAAAACGCCGCCTCGTCCATGCATTGGGATGCTGGATCTCTTAACTGCGAAATCGTACTATACAATGACGACAATTGCAAGGAACAGGGTGGAATCCTTGGACGCAGCAGGGGAGATTGGAATCTTCCCCAATTTTCGTCTGGCGCAAATGATAAGACGAACTCTTACAAGATCAACTGTTAAGAGCCTTCGTAAGAAGGTACAGGGGAAGTGGATTTGGAGGTAGCGTTAGAATTGTTGTTGAAGTTGCCGTGTGATGGTGTCAAAGATGTAGATATCTTAGTGGACGTGTTCATTGGAATCTATTCCCTATTGAAAAACTACTATAGGATGAAAGCCTTGCTATTGGAGCGTGTAAATCGTAGATAATTAATGGAATGACTTGGCCTGACTATAGTGACGCTAGACACTAGTAGGAAACATTCACAGGCCGAAAGCAGCATAATTACCTAGGTAGGGTTGGCGTTATACTATCCTGGGTTGGTGTCCTTTACAGACCGACATATATTAGAGAGTGCAGATTTAGAGGACTTGTACGCATATATCCATCTTCTCACTTACTAACTCTCCCCATCTCGTTTTCCTTACACATGGCTAACTCCTATTAAATGTGAATATTAAGCCTTTCATACACAATTTTCTTTTCTAATCTATTTTCCATTTTGGACGATATAGAGTCGAGAAGTGCACGAAATTTAGCGAAACATTATACTAAGAATCAGTTCTAAGGTTATCAGTGCTATATAGTGCCAGCAGTAGTTAAGCTTTCAAAGGTGTTTTATACATATACCAAAAACATATCTCAAGAAGATGTGACTATTCTTCATTGCAGCGCACTTAAATTCGTGACGTAGAGAGCGGCGATATGTCCCGAACAGAACTTATATTCAATGAGCTCTTGTCAGCCTTTCTATATGGCCATAATAGCAGGCGATCATAAACAAAACAAAATACTGTGTTTTGCGCTGTCTGGTATGGTGTCGGTCGTGTGGTACCTTTCTAAAACCATACATCGTCATATCGCGTTCATTAGCTCTGAATACGTCTTGTATTTTACCCTGACAATCAGATCATTCGGAAAGGGGTCTGGCACACCGAACTCTCCTACACGTTAAAAAATTGACATGTAAATAAATCCTACACTTTCTAGAAACATATCCCTAACCCTGAATATTCGCGTAGTTATAAACGAACATTCTACATTCGTCCTTGTGCAGGTCGCCTGAACAGCCCGTAACCAAGGTCTACCGATCTACGCTTTCGGTACTAATCCGCCTCTTGATGTAATAGTAAGCGATACAAAAGTGTCAAGAAGACTATGTAACTCACCTCCGATGGTCCGGAGGCTCGCGGCCTTACGAGAAGTGATCCGACCATTGGCGATGTGGAGGTAACTCCGGAAGCTAGGTCCGGGGTCACGGCTAGGACAGAGCACATTCCGTAGCAAACCCAGAACGCGTGTCCTAGTTTCCGCGGCGGGACACTTGTCTCCCATCCTTCTGGGCCCATGACGACAACTCAATGCCAATGTAATAACACAACGAAAGCGGACAGGGCATTGTGCTTCCTAGTAAGTCCTTAACGGCATTACCAACTCTCGTCGTAACACGATGCGTAGCTCTCGCTACGGAGTGGCGTTGCTGGCCACGTACCTTTAGCTTCCTAACGACAACCACAAACGGGGAATCCGAATGGTGCTACCATGTCGCTTATCTTTACGATTTGTGTAAAAGTACACTAAAGACCCTGCGGGGCGGGGCGCAGGTTGTTAAACCCCGCAGCACAACCAACAACCCCTATCTTCCACTCGTCCTCACTTATCAACTTAATATAAACCAACGCGAATGGTGACTTTTCTCTCATTAGTCAAGCTTTGTTACGATGCAATCCTCTTCATCCCCTTCTAGTTTCGCTACTCCAGATTATAAGAGGCGGATAGCCTTATAATTAGTCACTCACGAGGTGACGAGCCATTGACCACTGCGCTGCTTCATACAGCACTCGACTCTATCAATATGCTTACCAATTTTCATCCCTTCCCCCAACTCCCGGCTGAACTCCGCACTCATATCTGGACCTTAGCAGCGGGCCCGCGGATCCTGCACATCCGTGTGTTCCTGAAAACACCTAAGTCGTACTCCAACCCAAAAGACTTCAGTTATGCCTCACCAACCTCGGCTCCTGTCGTGTTGCACGTCTGTCGAGAGTCCCGCCGGATTGCGCCCTACCAGAAGGCCTTCTTCACATCTACGCCCCGTGCGCGGTGGCACTGAGACCAGGTACGTCTAGGTCAACTTCCAGCAAGACATGATTTGCCTCGCAGACCATCGATTGGAACGGCTCGGACCGTACCAGGCTGATATTGAACGCCTCATGTTTACCGTGCCAACCGGGAATTATGGTGATCATTTCTATTCCTAATTTTTCTACAGCAGCTATGACATGCTAAGCTAGGCAGGGGTCCCACGGGCACTGCCCTCCACCGCCCCAACTACCGCATTTTTCGTCTATATAAGCACTTTAATTTNTTAACTATTTTTGCTTTAATTTTTACTTTTTTATACTTATTATAATCTTTTTGTTTTTAGTTTTTTTGCTATATTTTTAATTTTTAATTTATAACGTTAAAAAGTATAATATATAATATTAAATATTAATAGTTTTAATTTTTTAATTATTTTATATAGATATATTTTTAAAAATTTAACACCTTAAACAGCGCAGGTCACCCTGTTCAAAACCTAAAATATACCCAGTAACCATTTCTCCAGGCCCCCCTGGCGCCCTAAGGTACCTACACAAGCGCAAGCAAACCTACCTCGGTACTTATAGAGCACTTGCGCCGTTAGATATCCTCCCCGAGATGCCAGACAAAATCCTCGACGATATTTCCCACAGGCGCTATAACCCCCTCAGAGGATCATGCTTCTTGTGTCGCCCCATCGAACGAAACGGCCCTGGCAGTGAGTCTCTTCACTGTGATCCCCCTGGCCTGGACCAACCGTGCTGTTATCTGACATCACCGTTTACAGAGGCCAACAAGAGGGTCCCGGAGTCAACAAGCTGCCTGAATATGATCCCAAAGTACGCATCACCACTCGATATGGTCGTATCTCTTGTCGTTAACGCGATATCACCAGTGTTACCTATGTCCTCGGAATCCACGAGCCCAGGGCGACAATAACCCAGACTACAAAGAAACTTTCGTTTTCGTCAATGACTACAGCGCCGTCAAGGAGGTACAGCAGGATTACAACCCCGAGTCTGAAGCTTCGAGCGACGGTGAACCGACCCCATTGGTTACGGATGTAACAAACCATTGTTCTGACTATCGGCAGATCTTTCTTCATTGCTCCTCCGCGCCGAAGGAGTCAAGGGCAAATGCTTCGTCCTCACCTTTTCACCCAAGCACCACCTGACCCTGGCTGACATGCCGGCTAAAGAAACTTTGCCCATTATCGAGACATGGACGCGCATCTACGCCGCCCACCTGGCACCGACCAATCCGCTCGCCGAAATTGCAGCCAAGTCGGACTTGATGGGCCGCGAAGCCCCGCCCGAGAGCTTGGTGCCCGCGCCGACGCAACAGCTGCGATACATGCAGATTTTCGAGAATAAGGGGGCTGCTATGGGATGCTCGAATCCCCATCCGCATTGCCAGATCTGGACTACAAGCACCCTGCCCGAGGAGCCGGCCGCGGAAGCGATCCAGATGGCCAAGTACCGGGCCGAGCACGGCGGTCGTCATCTCCTGCAAGACTACGTGAAGCTCGAGATGGAGAAAGAGGAGCGTATCGTGTACCAGAATGCCTCCTTCCTCGTAGTCTGTCCCTGGTGGGCTGTCTGGCCGTTCGAGGTTATGATCATCCCTAAGCGACACACTCGGGCGCTCGTCGACTTGACCGAGCAGGAGCGCTTCTACTTTGCTGAGGCAATCCAAGAAGTAACAAGGAGATACGATAACCTCTTTGAGACGAGTTTCCCATACAGCTCGGGAATTCACCAGGCGCCCCTGGATGGGACGGACGAGGAGGTCGAGAATAGCTACTTCCACATGCATTTCTACCCGCCGCTGCTGCGCTCGGCCACGGTGCGTAAGTTCCTGGTTGGATATGAATTAATGGCCGAGCCGCAGAGGGACATCACTCCCGAACAAGCGGCTGCTCGTTTGAGGGACTGCGGAGGGGAGCTGTACAGGAAAAAGCTACCATAATCAGAATTACAAGATTTATATATTGGGGTATAAATGTAGGGCCATGCACAACAAGGATATTCCACACATAAGACGACATATCACATGCCCAGACCATCCATGTCCATGATATCCTACGCGCTAGTTGCCAGCCCCTATACCTTCACGTAGAAATTGTACTGGGAAAACATCCAGCAGATGCCAATGGTGGCAAAGAAGAAGGGGAATAGGATGGGAGGGCCGATGTTCGCGGAGCGGAACACGGCCCATTCGGAGCCGAAGTGGAAGAGAGCGACGACGTAGGTCCAGATGGCGATGTTGTACACCGGGGCGAGGTGCAGGTTGTAGCTGGCGTAGATGCGCACGATGGCAGATATAAAAGTGTACGTGCCAAACAGCCGCGCCGCTAACGGCGTGACCTGGTCCGTGGTGCGGCCGTCCTTGGTGTTGGCGGACGCGGGCGCTAGTTTTCGTGTCGAGTCCTCGGGGTCGAAGCCGCTGGACTTGGGAGGGAGAGCAGTGTTCGGCACGAATTGCCCATTGTATAGGCGCCGCGAGTAGTGTAGTGTCAGGTAGTTCTGCAGCGAGTTACCGACTGCGATGACGGAGAGCTGGTGGGAGGGAGAGGGCGTCAATACGGTACATAATCGCTGGGATGAAGGCGGTAGGAGACAATCATGAGCTTACCCCAAACATGTAGTATGGCAGATAGCCTTCGCCAGCCGGCAGGTAGGGCTTTAGTGCATCGATTATGGCAGCCATTTTGAATTGAGAAGTTGATGGTGCGGGTCATACAATGAATGCTCTAATAATGAAGCACCACCTACCGGTAGATAGATGTTTGGGGCGAGGATGAAGCTATCACGAAAATCCAATAGGATTAATTATCCACACTCAAGAGCCCCCTGGCTGCTGCTGCAGGGGCACCTCGGCAGGGTATCAGCTGAAAGATGGGCAATATCAGGGGGGTTGCTTCCTGCTACTTATCTTATCGATAAATTCTGTATCGTGCCTTGAGCTTTGATTTTTCTTTTCAGAATGGTGGATTTTGTTGGGACCTGCCGGTAATTCGACCCAATGACCTCATCGCAAGAGCTTTGTATCACTGGCTACTAAACTACATTGAGAGTTGGCGGCGGGCAAAGTTATACGTAAAGAACGCACAAGGTTTTGTCCAACAAAGTTCAAACAGGACCTGGACCGTCGATTCCCGTGCCCTTAGCAGGCAGAACCCTTAGGGACCCTTGCTTGCTTGCCCGTTGAGAGTGCAGCTGGCGAGCAGTGGTTTTGAAACTTCTTGCCCACCACTGACAAGGTCGTTCGTTTCCAAGCCCTCTGTTGCGGTACCTACCTCATCAGTTGCGTCGTACGCACGCTTTTCGAGTATCGACAATGGACGCCATTCATGATTTCATCGCCGCGGTGCCACGGAGCGCCCAGCTGGCCCTCGCCGGTCTAGGTGCTCTGTGGGTAGGCTCCAAAGTATTGAGCCTCCTCCGTCTAGTCCTGAGCATGTTCGTGCTCAGCGGCACCAATGTGAGTCTACTCCGGAAGCAGGCGCCGCACCAACACCACTTAATTGTATCTGGCACTAACCATTATGTTTACATTTACAGCTCCGAAAGTATGGTGGGAAAGGCACATGGGCCGTTGTTACTGGTGCATCTGATGGCCTGGGCAAAGAGTTTGCTACCCAGCTTGCTGCTAAGGGCTTCAACCTTCTTCTCGTATCTCGGACCCAGTCCAAGCTCGAAGCCCTCCAGAAGGAGCTGCAAGCTAAATATCCCGGTCTTGAGACGGACTCTCTCGCCATGGACTTTTCGGCAGTCGACAATGAGGGCGACTACGACCGCCTGGCAAAGCGCGTAGACAGTCTCGACGTTGGTATTCTCATCAATAATGTGGGCCAGAGTCATAGCATTCCCGTTCCCTTCACGCTCACCGATAACACCGAGATGGAGAACATCATCAATATCAACTGCAGGGGCACCTTGAAAGTTACCCGAATCGTAGCGCCGGGCATGCAGAGCCGCCGACGTGGTCTGATCCTCACCATGGGTAGCTTCGGTGGCTGGATGCCCACCCCGCTACTGGCCACATACTCGGGCAGCAAGGCCTTCCTCCAATTCTGGTCGGCAGCGGTTGCCGCTGAGCTCAAGCCTGACAATGTGGATGTGCAGCTAGTTCTGAGCTACCTCGTCACGACCGCTATGAGCAAGGTCCGCCGCCCCAGCCTATTCATCCCGAGCCCGAAGCCGTTCGTCCGGGCAGCGTTGGGAAAGGTGGGAGTCGGCAGCTGGCACAACACGGCCTATACGTACACACCGCACTGGAGCCACGCACTTATGGCCTGGTTTGTGGAGAACACAGTCGGCATCGGCAGCTATGTTGGTCTGAAGGTCAACCGATCAATGCACATCGACATCCGCACCCGAGCTCTGAGAAAGGCAGCTCGTGAGGCTAAGAAGAACTAACGAGCGAAAATAAGAAATCTAGATGAGAGTATAACAGCGTAGGTAAAAAAAGCGTTCTGGCCAAAACAATACCAAGTAGGCAGATGATATTAGGTACGGGTGCCACCACGAGAGTTAATTAGTATTTGTACCAGAATATTGCACCAGAACAGCACAATGATGAAGATTACTGAAGCTATGAAATAGTCCTAATTTAAGGCTATCTAATAGGTATTCTACTGAAGTATTGTACCTTAGGTATGTCACAAGCCAATCGTGATTTGCGCCGAACTAGAAACCTGAGGAAGCTTGAGGTAGATACATCTCTGTTGATACTTAATAGAACCTTGGGGTAGCTCTCTAGCACGTACTTGCACATACCTATGTACTTACTCAAATAGGCTTAGGTGGATTGATAGCTCCAAGCGCGCGTCAGGACAACTGGAACATCCATCCAATCCAATCCGGCTGCATGCATGTCCAAGCTTGCTTGCCCTGCAGCAGGCTAGGTACAGTGCAGTACAGTACAGTAGGTAACAGAAGGTAGGTAGGTACTTAGGTAGTCTACTTGATGCTCAAGGGAGCTCAGGTACCACCATCTGCTCGCGCCCAGCAAAAAATTAATTCAATCCCAGCCTCTTCGCATCCGCTAGGTATCTATCTAGAGTCCGTCCATTGAACAATTCCAAGGTTGTGTTGACAGAACCACCACATAAACGCACCAACGCCGCCGCGCGCAACAACACGACGAAGCTGCTGCTAACCGCGCAGG
>NQIM01000551.1:0-25068 GCA_003426235.1 Xylaria polymorpha
GCGACCGGAACTGCGACTGAGACTGCGACCGGAACGGAGGACTGCGACCGAAACCGCGACTGTGACTGGGACGGAGACTGAGACCGGAACCGCGACTGAGACTGAGACTACCTCTACCCCTTCTTCAGGCACTGGTACCCTACCAACGGGAGGATTAACCTCATCCCCCGAGCTCCCAACATATCCCACTGAGAGCGGGAGTACACCTCCTGGTAGTTCGCCCACTGGTACACAGGCTAGCAGCAGCCCAGGGGGTGAATCACCCGGGGCTTCAGGTACCAACACTCTACCGGCGGGAGGATTGACCACCTACCCGGTGATCCCGCCATATCCTACCGGGGCAGTGAACACCCTCCCCGCAGGCACGCCGGCAAGACGTGTAATCTAGTCTTCTACTTCCCGACGCAGAGCTCGTTCGCGTGTCTGGCGGGACAGAGTGTTGCTTTTGAGATGATGGATGCGAGTGGGGATGCTTCGACTAGTTTGCGCTACTTTCAGGATTATAACCCTTGTCCTATTGGGTTGCACATCACCGTGTCTTAGAGGGGAAATGCATGGGCGGGAAGCTAAGGTGTTGTAATTGGGAGTTATTATCTGTATAGAGATAAGTGTATGTCTGCTCGGTTGATAGTAATGTTGTTATTTATAATGCGATATGTCATTCTGCTCAGTATAATCTATAGGAAATGAATGTGACTCGGCCAGACTTAACAAATCAACGGTTCCATCCCTAAAATGAAGAATAGGTCGATGCATGTCGGATCAATTTTATTGACAAGTAGAAACGAATTTTGTTAAAGCATTATGCAACATTGGGATTCTCCTTGTTAAACCCCTGAAGGCAATCTTTCTCACCGATTCAACCCCGCTATCCCCGCCCCCTATTTTCTCAGCGCCGGTTTGTGTATAGCGGCCCTAACAACATAGTCACATACACGTAGAGAGGATTAACGCTTTTCTCTGTCTATCAGGTTGAGATGATCAGCGGCCCGGAGCCGAACACGGCTCTATTGGCGGTGTAACTGAGGGTTGGATTTCAATCACCGAAGTTCATGGTTCCGAATCAGATGCAATCACACGTATGCTCGAATAGACAACCGCGCGGGTAGGCAAAGAGAACTTTTGATATAACTATGAAATCTAAGCATTTATCTAACCAATACCTGAATTTTATCCCGAACGCCGCCCATCCTTTACAAATATAGGAAATGACAAAGACCCAAGACTCTCAGCGTTAGCAAAAACGGTCGCAACCGCCGTATGCAGGCCCTCCTTCTCAGCGCGCGCCGCCCACTCCCCAATCGACAACTTCTCATACTGTATACGACCACCTCCCTCGGACTCAAGGAACTTCTCCATCTCCTGCAGCGGGATATTCAAATCCCCGGTCTGATGGACATACGTGACAACCTCTTTCCCGTCTCCATCTCCCCGTATTACCCTCGGGGTATTCGCCATCACATCCCCCACAACGCCGCGGGCCGCGTTCTCGAGCGAGATGAGATCCAGCGCGCCCCGCAGGCGGTCCGAGACGGGCACGGCCCGCATCTTGCGCGAGAAGTGCAGCAGGCTCTGCAGCAGGTCGAACTGCGTCTCGCCGCCGGCGCGCTCGAGCTCGTGGTCCGCCCGCATGATGCTCGACGGCCGGTGGATCCACACGGCCGCCCCCGTCGCGCCGCTCGCCCGCTCCAGCACCCGCTCGCTCGCCCACTTCGACGACGTGTACCCGTCGAACCCGTCCGTCGGCGGCGGCGCGTCGCGCACCGAGATCTCCGGGAACGCCTCCCCGGTCCGTGAACATGGCTACCCCGGCCGTCGAGACGTAGTGGATTGGCACGCGCCGGGAGGCTGTTAGACGGATCAGTTCGCGTGTCGAGCCTACGTTGGCCGCGCGCAGGCTGGTGTAGTTCTTGAGGTGCGACACGTCGGCCCCGTTGTGGATCACGGCGTCGACGCGAGGGAAGATGGCGGCTGCGTCGGCTTCGGAGAGGCCTAGGCGTGGTGCTTGGAGGTCGCCTTCGTAGTATGCTACGCGCCTCCCTTGCGGGACGGGGAGTTCGTTGTTCTGAATCCGTCGGGCGAGATGGCGGATCGCGATGCAGATCACCTTTTCGATCCCGGGGGTCGCGACGAGCTCTTTTAGGAGCTGCGCTCCGAGGAACCCGGTGGCTCCTGTGAGGAGGACTATTCGGGGAGCTGCTCCTCGTGGGACTAGTTGTGCAGAGGGTGCGGGGAGGGGAGAGGGGAGGCTCGTTTCTGCGACCCAGTCGATGGCGGTGTCATTCGTCGTCTCCATGTTCTGCTCTACGAGCCGCGCCATCGCGCGAAGTGTACTTGATCTAAAGAGATGGACGAGGACGATCAGAACGCCCAACTGCTTGCGTATCTGCGCCTGTACTTCGATGAGGAGCATGGATGTCCCGCCGACGTGGAAGAAGTCTGACTCGGCGTTGATGGCACCCGCGTTAATGAGATCCCCGGCCAATACCTCAGCCCAAATGGCTTTCATACGAATCTCCATGGCTGTCGGCGGCCTTGAAACTCGTAGTGTGTCTCCTGCTAGCTGGACAGGAAGCGCAGCGATAGCAGCTCGGTCGAGTTTCGAGGACGCCGTCGTGGGTATTCGGTCAATCGGTATCAATAAGACTGGGCATACGGCCTCGGGTAGTGGCAGCTTATCACACAGGTCTCGAAGGAACGATTCCGTGTTTGTCGGGACGGCGGTGGGCGAAAAGACAATGTGGCCTACCAGAACTTGTGCCTGCGACCGGCTGGAGACCACGGCCTCGACGATGATGCCGCCTGCGCAGGTTATAATCGTCTGCTCAACCTCCTGTAGGTCCACTCGCATCCCGCGAAGTTTGATCTCGGTATCTCCATCCATGCGCCCTTCAACGAGCAGCCGTCCATCGCTTGACAGACGTCCTCGATCTTTGGTGCGATACATAGTAGTCCGACCCTTTTGGATATCAGAGGCCGTTGCGAAGATGTTCTGCACGAATGACTGCTTCGTTTGGTCCTCGCGATTCAGGTAGCCAGCTGCGATAGTAGCGCCGCCAATGATGATTTCTCCCGCGAGCCCTGGTGGCAGTAGACGCATCTGTTCGTCGACAATGTAGATGACTTCACCGGGGGGAAGCGAAACCTGCTGGGATGGCGTCGGGGTATGCATTGCTGTTTCGATAGTCGAGTTCTATTTTCGAGGAGCAGAATGTCGTCTCCGTCGGTCCGTATCCGTTGTAGAGCTGTAGATCTCCCTTGTCGAAATCCCGGAACTGAGCCAGCAGATTCTGTTTGACAGCCTCGCCACCGCTCAGCGCTTTCGTCCAAGCTGAAGACCGAAGTTTCTCCCGTGCGCCGAATTGCAACCAACTTACGTACTCAGATGGCGTGGCGCACGTGAAAGTGACGTTCCGTGTCGAGATAACTTCTGTGATTGCTACCGAGTCGCCTCGCATGTCCTCCGATATGAGGCAGACTGAGCCCCCTAGAGAAAGACCAAGGAGAATCTGGAGGACAGACATGTCGAAGTTGAAGGAACTCTGCTGGAGAACGGATACCCCTGAATCAAGCCCGAAGACCTCAGATGTCACTTCGACCTCATGGCTCAAGCTGGAATGTTTTATAATGACACCTTTAGGTGTTCCAGTCGAGCCGCTGGTATAAATACACACAGCAGGGCCGTCGGAAGTTGCACGAACAGGGATTGAGTGGCTTGAGACCTGAGCGATTGTGGAAACATTGATGATCGTAGATTTAGGTGCATTCAAGTCCTCAGATTTCGATTCGGTGCTTCCGTCGACCAAGATGACCGCAGGCTCGCAATCCTTGACGACTGCCGCGAGCCGCGAGCTCCGTGTCTTGGAATCCAAGGGGACATATATAGCCCCGATCTTCAGAATGGCTAGGAGAGAGCTGACCCAATCGGCTCCTGATTCCTGGTAGACAGCTACACACTGGCCTGGCTTGACGTTGCTGAGAAGAGCCGACGCGATGGTGTTGGCTTGATTGTTCAGCCGTTCGTATGTAACTGCGGCTCCGGATGGAGACACCACTGCGGTCTTCTGAGGATATTTGCTCGCGACGTCGATGAAACGGTGAACTAACGTTTCGGGCCATTTCGCCACGAAATCTTTGCCTATAATCAATAGTTAATGAGTTGTATGCACTCTTCTATTCCATGTTTCAATGCTTACCTCTCCCCAAGTTCAAGCCTCTCGCTATGTCGTCTGCCCTGAATTTCCAGGCGTTGGTGATCCGCCTGCCGGCGTTTCCAGAGAACTCCACTAGGATGTCTTCGAAGCATCTTGTGATCACTTCCACATCGCTCTTGCTGTATAGTGCCCCTTGTCCCATTACCGATATGAGAGCGTCTCCTTTGGGATTGTCGATGATGTCGAGACTGAGGTCATAAGCCGTCTTCCCAGGCTCGAACTTGACTAGGTCAAGCTCGCATCCCGCGAATACGACCTTCTCCTGTGTCCCTTGGCGGTAATCAACAAAGGTCTGGAATATCGGGCTATTGGCTGGTGATCGGGCCACGCGCAGCTCGTTGAGGAGCACCTCAAACGGGATTCGCGAATGAGCTAGTCCGGAATATGTCTTGGCCCTCGTGTCTGAGAGTTCCTGACCGAAGGTCTGCGGTTTTATCTGGAACCGAAGGGGTAGGATGTTTACGAAAGGACCAAAACTTGACAAAGTTGCTTCCTCCTTGCGGTTCCCGTCTGCGATACCGATAGAGAAATGCCTCGAATCCGTTAGGCGATAGAGAAGGATTTCGAATGCGGTCAAGTAGAAATGGAAGCTCGTCGCCTTGTGCGCACGCGAAACCTCTCGGATGCGGTTCGCAAGCGCCGTGTCGATCCGAAGGTCGGAGCAGTTTACCGTATACTCTTTTAGGGGTCGCCGAACGGGTATCCGGCTCCTGACGAGAGGAAGGGGGTCTGGGATAGCGGCGAACTCCTTCTTCCAATACGCAACGTCTTCGTCAAATGCTCCATCTTTAAAGTTAGACCACTGTCTTGTTGAGTAGTCGGGGTATTGTAACACTCTGGTGTCGAGCTCCTGCCCATTATAAACTGTTTCAAGGTCACGCAGTAGGACCTGTTGGCTAATGCCGTCCACGTTGATGTGGTGGCAGCCGATTAATAGGTAGCTTTGTGTAGGGGACCTGGACAGTAATCGAAGTCGCATAATCTGTCCCATCTCGATGTTGTAAATATGGCTTTTCATCTCTTCGTATTCTCTTGTGACGTCGGTATCGTTGAATACGTTTGCCTGCTCTAATCGAAGGGTACTGGTAGTCATAATTCCTTGTAGAACATGTTGGCTGTCGTCTGAATAGAACCGCGTTCTGAGTGCTTCGTGGTGTTGCCCGACTTGCTTCACCGCATCTCTGAGTCTGTTGACGTCGAGGTTACCCGCGACTAGGAACATTCCTGTGTGATTTAAGGTGGTCTTGTCTTCCATCAGCGAATGCACGAACCAAAACATCGACTGGGAAAATGACAGACTTGTCGATCTCTCCAGCTGGAGATCCGTAATCTTCTCTTCCTCCACTGAAATACTGGTCTCGGAGGAGGCTGACGTTATATCCCCAACCGGAGTCGAGTTATCGAGGTTTCCCACCGACCGTGGCGGTGAGTTAGAGCTAGTTATAGAAGGCTCTAGACTGTTATCTTGTTCATCAACCTTCACAACGTCTTCGGAGATTTCATTCGACTCAGTTGGGGCCAGAAGATTAGGTGTTAGCTCGGATGGAAGATCATGAACGGCTTGTTCCACTAGTTCGGATACGAGCGCACCGCCTAAGATCTTCAACACGGGAATGCTGACTTCATAGTTCTTAAGGAACCATGAGCGGATGTCCACAGCGATGAGAGAGTCGAGGCCAATCTCGTCCGTCCTCATATCTACCAACACATCGTCTTCCGTTTCAAGCTGAGTAACAGCTCGAAGTTTAATGGCGAACGTTTCTTTTCCTCCAGGTCAGTCATCTTCACTCATCGAGACATATATGATCACTTACCTTTAATCACCTCATAGACGTCTGCAGTCGTTTCTGCAGCCTCAAGCCGGCCTTTGATAGACATACCGGACTTCTCTGTTCCCTGGGTAGACTCGGTAGCCGTCTCTTCCACGACAAATCTAGAAAATCTCGGGTTATTGTGCCACGTTGGGAGATCCTCGGCGTCGGATCGGATATGGCGCAGCCCAGTCGATATCTCAGGCTCATCAAGTGATTCGTCCCTACCAGACTTGACCGCCTCCGCAAACATCTGATGGAAATCTGACTCGGACATCCACATCATGCCTCCCCGGTCAAGTCTCTTCTCGTTCATATTGCTCACCTCTCTCGTAACATATCCGGCACCAATGATGACTCCAACGTTGACGACCGAAGCAGCTAAGCCACGACTGCGACGACGGGCGGCGAGACTACTCATGAAAGTGTTAGCTGTCGTGTAATTTGCCTGGCCCATATTTCCAAGGACTCCGGTCATGCTCGATAAGAATACGAAGAAGTCGAGGTCGACATCGCGGAATATGTTGTCCAGATACAGACTGCCCTCCACGCGAGGTCTGAGTACGTTAAGCATGTCGGGCAAGCCCATGTCGCGAATAGCAGAGTCTTTAAGCACCATTGCTCCTTGGACTAGACCCGCGACCGGGGGCATCGTTTCGATAATGGTTTTGTACACAGACTTGAGAGCTTGTTCGTCCGTGACGTCGCTATCTTCAGGTCAGAAATGAAGGCACACATGGACAAGCTATTTTTTACTTACTTGGCAAACAACTTCACGATGGCGCCCCTCGATTGATTGCTCTCTACCCAGGCGGGATCAATCTTTCCGGGATTTCGACTGGTTATCACTATGAACGCAGCTCCATGGTCTATCATCCAGTCGCAGAGAGAAAGACCGAGAGTCCCCGAGAGTCCGACTAGCCAATATGTTTTATCTGCTTGGAACAGGGGTTTGGAGTCTAGCCGGGCTGAATAAACTGGTAATGGCGAGGCGGCTTGCCAATTCAGAATGGCCCATGGGCTTTCGGGCTGTGATCCAGCTGCGAGATCTTCTATTGAGATCGTTGCCGATGCTGAAAGACTGGATTCAAAGTCTTGGCTTTTCTTTGTGCTCACGATGGCCTCTTTGAGTAATTGGCCAGCCGATGTATCGGCGACGGAGGAGGAATTACTAATATTTCTGGGGAATACTGACCCCGTAGTTTCGACATGACAAAATAGCGGCAGCGCATTGATGATAGACTGCTGAGCTGACGAGGAGTCGTCTTCTTCGCCAAAACCTAGGAAGTAAGCGACATGCTTTGGAATGGCTTGTTGTACAGTGTGTCGGGTCAGCTGAGGGGACAATTTGATCCAAGCTGCCGGCACGTCGCTTGCTTCGTAGTCTGTCGAGAAGAAAACGCTGACCCCTTTCTCTGACGCTTGCTGAGACAAGCATCGAGCGAGAGTTGGTGTCGGGTTATGAACGAGCAGAGTCTGACCAGGCACCATGTACTGTAAAGTAGATGCGACAAGCAGGCGTTCGGCAATTGACGAAAGCAATGCCTCGGGGGATGAAGAAATCTCGCAAGGGGTGGTAGCACCCTTGGGAACAAGTTGCGTAGACGCCAAAGACCCAGCAAGAGCAAGATGTTTAGTATCGTTCGTCTTGTCAATTCCCAAGATGAGATAGAGATGGCCCAGGGAAGTCTTCAGGGGAGATATCAAGCTGTGCGTCGCTTGAAGCTCTATCATCCCCTCTGCTGGGCTAGTTGACGCATCAGAACGCACTAGATCGCGGACGACGAAGCCGAGCTCGTCGCCGTGGACTTCTACATCTGACTTCGCCAAATCAACGTTTCGGGTGATGAGACGTCTTGCTGAGTTGTAGCGGTCATTTGCCTCGGCCATTTCCACTTGGCGAGGTATAAGCTCGCGACCCTCTGCGTCAATCACTATTTCTGGTTCGATAGACCAAAGTATACCGTTCGCGTCATTCCGACCGACGGGTAGCGAACCGAGCTGGAATCGAACAAGGGTCTCCGCTATCTTCTGAGTATCAATTTTCGGCGACTCGAAGTCAAGGAATTGGAGACGCAACCCGGGAGTCTCATGTATAGCCGTCCGCCCAAAGCCGATGACCATGTTGGAGAAAGGATCTTCGACCCGTCGGTCCTTGGTAACCCACAGGATGGTTCTGTCTTCCTGGAACAAGTTCTTGAAAATGTCAAACTGAGTCGAATTGATGTCTTTGAACACTGGCTTGTCTAGTTCTATCAAGCTGAGTATTGTCGCATTAGCAGACACACCGCGGGCACCAAATTCTTCCAGCGTCTTCAGTGATGTGACAGACTGGAAGTTGCGCTTCAACGACTTCTTGAGGTCGGCAACCAGACGTGCGATACGTAGAGTACTGCCGCCTAGGATGACCAATTCCTGGGTCTCGCTCGAACTAGCGGAAACAGGTGCATCAGAATGCAGAGGCTCACGGAGGAACGTTAAGCGGTCATCCACGGCCTGGGCTACCAAGACGGAGCCGGCGTAAGTATGTTCAAAATGTTCCGGGGTGATAGTGTCGATACCAGAGAACCCGGTGCTTCTGAGCACCTCGTCCCATTTCTCGGCAGATACGCAAGGCGAAAGAATCCTGCCCTCGTGAACGCCGGACCACCATCCAGGTAGGGTCCCAAAGATGAAACCAGCTCGGGTCTGGTCATTGTTGGTACTCTCTGCGAGGACAACGTAACCACCCGGTCGGAGTAAGCGACGGACGTTGCGCATAGCCTCTTCTAGCTTGCTTGTCGCGTGGATCACGAATGATGCGACGATCACGTCGTATGAGTTGGGCTTGAAACCCTGCGAAACAGGATCACGTTCAGCATCGAAGGCTTTGAAGATCATGCGGTCCCTGTGTTGTGCAAAAACGGACGCGGCGGTCTCAAAGAAGCCCGTGGATATGTCTGTGTAGGTATAGGACGCATAGTCACGGCCGATTTTCTTAAGGATACTTTTAGTAGCACCACCCGTGCCGGCACCTTCATCTTATATTAGTAAAATCTTCTCTCTTGACACATTGGAAGACGTACCTATCTCTAAGATATCCGCATGCGGATAGCGATGCGTGATCTGGGAAATAGTGCGGGCGAGCCACTTCGAGAACTGCGGAAATCCGATAGCGCCGACGTAGTATTCATCAAGTAGGTTATTTGGGCGAAGATGTTCTAGAATCGTCGACTCGCCTCGGAAAACCTGAAGCATATTTTCCCCGACAGCTCGCATTATTTTCACATCGGGAGTCTCAGAGTATCTATTCATCAATTTTATCAGCATGAGTTTCACCTGATTTATAGATCAAGAGTTGCAACGAAGTTAGAGTACTTACCGAGAACAGATAGCTGCGATATCATCGGCAGTATCATTAATCCATTCTTTCTTAGCGTATACATGCTTGCCATTCTCCTGTAACGCATTCATATGTTGACAGAAGTGCAAGTAATCATTGAAAGGGCGCTGTGATCGTGCTGGGTGATCAGCTTCTAGCTCTCGGTCAAAAATGCGGGTGTAGTATGTCGAGAGTCTCTCAAGTGCGTAGGCGAAGTCTTCATCTTCCTGCGTTATCTCGTCATCGAATGCAGCTTCCTCTCCGCTGGGGTTGAGGCTCTTCCAAACCGTGTGGGAAAAGACTTTCTTGTCATCAGCCACAGTTGCTTCGGAGAATGGGACAGCTCTCATTCCCTCTAACTGAATGGCGGCTTCCTGCGACTCAACGCTGTAAATACTCACGTCCCCGAAGATACCAGGTCCGGTAGCATCTGCAGTCATGGCCGTGAACGGAGCGGCGGCGGCACCCGTCCAATTCCGCCCACAGAGGGCAGGATTGACCCGGAGCTTAGAAAAGCTCGTTGGCACATGGAGGGACCACAGTCTTCCATCATGTGGGTAACTGTAGGCTAAGATGATAGACTGAAGCGCGGAGTCCAGAGTCGCGGGATGCACTAGAAATGGTGCATGACCGGACTCCTCAGGGACCATATCAACGAGACCTGAGGCTGTTCCTAGCTTGCGCTCCAATGAAGATAACCCTTGGAAATAACCACTGTACATGTAACCCATGTCTGAAAGCGATTTGTAGAATCGGTCTTTTTCGACCGGGATTATATGTGGCGCGGGTGCCCCCCTTTTTGGGAGTAAGTCGGGTTTAGGTCCTCCAAGGTGGACGGAGACATCACCTTGAGCAATCAAGGTCAAATTTTGGGGGTCTCTTCCCACAGCCGCAGCATATGTAAACCTCGCCCGGATCGCATTCGAAGCAGTGTCCTTCTTGATGTCACTCAACGAGGTCAGTGTCTCTATACCAGCATCCTCCTCATCGAAGACGAGAGCTTGATGAATAATAAACTCATCGACTTCAATTAGACGGATGTCCTGTTCATCTGCGAGAAACCTAGAAGCTTCTAATGCCGTAGCCAGATATCCTGCAGCTGGGAAAACCGTCTGGTTTTGGAGCTGATGCCCGGAAACCCAGGGAATCTCTCGAGATCGTAGGAGATTTCTCCAGGTTCGGTGATGCGGCGAACTATCTGTGGTCGTGTCACCCAAAAGGGGGTGGACTGGTGCTTCTCTGAGACGGAAGCTCTTAGACTGCCTTGATTCATGCCAATATTTCGTTTCGTGATTCCATGGGTATGTGGGCAGATTCTTGAGAACAGAAAAGGAGGAACTGTTGCTCATGTGTTCCTCGTAATTAACCACATTTACAGTCGTTCGATCCAAATAAGACCACAAGAAGCCCATTGAATCAGAGACAGCCTCACAGGCGTTCGCTCCTCGAGACAGCATCCCCGAATAAGGAACAGAGCGGCCCAAGATTTCTTGCAGAATTTGGCTTGCGGGCCCTTTAAGCGCTGGATGAGGTCCGATCTCGAGTACCAAGTCACACTCACTGGACGATATGGCTCGCTCAACACCCTGCGCAAACAGCACAGGACGAGTCATGTTATCAGCCCAGTAAGTCGCTGCATTCTCAGCGGTATAGACTTGTTCAGGCTGTTCATAAACAGTAGATATCCAAGAACACGTCGAAGAAGGTTCCTGCGTTTGGATACCGCAAGCTCGGAGAGATTCCACATAAGGATTGAACCCCGGCAACATGTGGTGCGAGTGATACGCCTTGTCAACACGAAGACGGCGTCTGAATTTCTTCTCGTCTTCGAAGATGTCCTCCAGTTCTGCGATTGCATCCTCGTCTCCGGATAATGTCACACTGGACGATGAGTTGACAGCAGCGACCGAGACCTTTCCGGAGAATTCGGGCAAGCTGCAGATCTCTATCGCATCTTCCATGGAAGTGGCAACGGCCAGCATAGCGCCTAGCTTCCGATCTGGTCCCATTGACAGCTTGGAGTGAACTCCACGGTAATAGGCAATGTAAATGGCGTCTCGTGCAGAGATATATCCAGCTGCGTAGGCCGCACCGATCTCTCCCGATGAATGTCCGACAACAACATCAAGGTTGACGTTCGCCTGGCGAAGCAGCTCAACTAAGAGTACTTGCACGGCGGTGCAGAGCGGTTGTGAGATTTCAGCTTCACTGAGACGAGACGACGAAGCATCAGCTCGTAGTTCTGCTTCCAACGACCAAGATGGCCGATCCTTCTCCGGTAGCGCTGGAACAGAAGAGGTCAGTATATCTCTTTTAAAGTAAAGGTCTTACTTTACTCACCAGACAAATGGGCCTCAAGCTCTCGAATGATTCCCAGGGCGAAGGTAGATCCTTCAATTAGTTCCGCTCCCACTAGTATCTCGAGTCAGTTGAATGTATCTAAGAATACTACATAGTAGATTGAAAGAACTCGTTAAACTACCCGGCTAAAGCATAGTAGCTCATTGCCCACACACTAGAAGCAGCTTCAGGAAGAAATTGATGAAATCTCCTGAATAGTAACAGCAAAAGTATAGTGAAGAAACAATATGGTTGATACAAAATTACAACGGCGGCCAATATGAAGTGAACAGCACGGCGATTATAAGATAAACGAGATATAAACTTACTGCGAGCATACTGGGCTCCTTGACCTGTAAAGATGCCCAAGATGCGAAGCGGTTTTGATGTGGAAGAAGTCCGTGCCTTTGTCACCGCATTCACATTCTCTTCCGAAAGCCGCTCGTCAATAGCTTGTTTGAGGCTCGCAATCGAACCGCCGGGGAAGGCAATGCGGCATGGGAGAGCAGATCTTCGTTGGAGAAGTGTCCAGGCCAGATCCCGTGGGTTAATCGAATCGTGCGTCCCGAGATATTCAGAGTACAATCGCAACATGGCGATAAGCGCTTTTTCCGTATCGGCAGAAAACACAAAAGGGGCAAAAGGGATAGCATCCGATGAACTGCCACGGGTCTTGGCATTATTTTCAAAGCTTTCCAACAATGCGTGGGCGTTAGCTCCGCCGAACCCGAAGGAGTTTACACTCGCACGCCTCGGCTGGCTAGAATCGAGGATCCTCGGCCACGGCTTGGCGGCAGTGGGAATCTCGAGATTCGAGTAGAACGGGGCCACTTGTGGGTTCAAGCGGTTGAATAGCATGTTGGGCGGGATGACTCCATGCTGCAAGGCGAGAGAAGCTTTGAGGATTGCGGCGAGGCCGGCAGTGCCCTCGGTATGCCCGAGCACAGTCTTGACCGAACCCACGTATAATGGATTCGTAGCTTTGGGGCTCGGCTGAACCTGGCCGTTATTACCGAAAAACGCCATTTTAATCGCCTCGGCTTCGATAGGGTCTCCTGCTGGCGTGCCCGTGCCGTGTGCCTCGAAGTATTGGCAGCGGTCCTTCTCGTTGCGAGGGTCGAGGCCGGCTTTCGCATATGTGTCTTGAATGAGTGCTTGCTGAGCGACTGCGCTCGGCATGGTGATCAAGCTGCCTCCAGTGCCACCATCCTGGTTGATGCCGGTCTGTCGGATGATAGACTCGATGTTATCGCCGTCTTCGAGTGCCTTACTCAGTGTCTTGAGGACGACGACAGCTACGCCATCTCCACGCGCGTATCCATTAGCGTCCGCGTCCCACATCCGGGACCGGCTATCTGGAGAAAGCATCTTTAACTTGCTTTCTGTGACATAGTTCTCAGGGCCGAGCAGTAGGTTGGTGCCGCAAGCCACTGCAACTTGTGACTCGCCCGCCCTCAGCGTTTGCATGGCGAAGTGGAGGGCGGTAAGACTGGAGGAGCAAGCCGTATCGACGGTTACCGACGGCCCCCGCCAGTCAAAGAAGTAGGATAGTCTGTTCGACATAGTGCTGCGAGCATTCCCAATGGAATGATATGTTGGAATATTCTGGAAGTCACGGAGGAGGAGTGCTTCGTAATCGGCGCACATTAGCCCGACATAGACGGCCGTATCAGTGCCGCGAAGGTCTTCCATCGGAAGACCTGCCGATTCCAGACCTTCGTAGGCCACCTCTAGCAATAATCGTTGCTGGGGATCCAAGGCTCTCGCCTCGACGGGCTTGACGCCGAAAAACTTGCTGTCAAAAGCCCGGACATCTTGGGATTCGGACAGCAGGTAAGAGTGCTTCACGTTGCTGTGCCCATGGTATAGACTATCGGTATGATGGAATCCATTGGCGTTAAATCGACTCGGTGGTATCTCCGAGAGGACATCGCGTGGAGACTTTAGCAGCTCCCACAGCTTTGATGGCGAGGTAGCATCACCGGCGAAGCGGCAAGCGCTCCCAATGATGGCAATGGGCTCATTCTCTTGTCGGGGCATGGTTTTGATCCTTTTATCTGTTGTGATTTGGATAAATCAAGAGGAGGTCGGTAAATATGGTGAGAATGACAACTTCCTAATATAGACTCCTTGAAGGTGGTGTGAGGCCTGAGTGTTTAAGGTGTGAGTAGACGCTGTTTCTCTATTCTAGATAGATAGAGCCCAGACTTCCGTATAGGTGTTCGGAGTCTTGTAGTCGATGATACTAAATGCGAACCTTTCAAGTAGTTTAGTGCGCAATACCAGCCTTGTGGCATTCCTATATTCTGTCCAAAGCAGCCATATATACGATTCTTATATTGTGCCCTATTATTTCTCTTTTTCTCATGACTAACCACAAAAGCGCCTCGCCGCCTTGTTAGCGAATTACTAGTTTAGGGATATCTCTTTACACCATGAGTCCTCAGAGCCCATCCCCATCCTGTCTTCTGCTGCGTCAGCTCGCATATCCTTACCGAAGTGATGTAGCTTATCATGAGTAGTTTCAATCTAGGCATGTCCATTGGACATCCCCAGAACCAACCACGTGCCGTAGTGGAGCACGTAGTCCTGGGATACGATCTCGGTCTATGTATAGCACCCTAGACTGGAATCTTCAGCTCACTGAGTAATCCCGGTAAGCAATACACAGGAAAACTCCCTTGTGTGATAATATCTCTTTGAACAGCTTTGACAAATCGTTGAATCCTACCTCCGCCTGACGCTTAAGCATCCCATCCTGCACGTGGTACACCAACAATGCATGGATTACCTAGTCTAAGCTCATGTAAGTTAAGCCAACGTCGTGTCTCTACTGTAGAACCTTGCTGGAATGCCTGGCCGCGCCGCTTCGCTTACGGTGGCTAGTCTTCCCCGCTTTTCCGGTTCGGAAGGCTGCTTACATACGGGATACACTCGCGGTATATGTTTTGTTGTGGCGTAACTCAACTACTTTGGGCCTTCGTGTTGCATGTAGGTAGCTACAGTAAAACCGTACTATCCGATATTCCCGCAGGATTTATTGTGTTGGTGATTATTGCATGTCGGGTTTAAGTTGTCAGCCTTACCCGGGCCCCAAAAATCCGGAAGGAAGCTTGGTTTTGGGGCTTACACAGCACTTACAGATGAACAACTTCTCGGAGGGTTGGTATGCAAATCGACACATTAGTTGGCTTTACACATACACACATGCTCTAACAACTCTCCTGACCGCTCGCTGTTACCTGGTGAGTAAGTATCGGGAGGCGTTGATGACGGAATCCTGATACCCTGTAATTATTGACGCAAAGTGATCCTTCCGAAGGGTAAATCTACCGAGACTCGGCATTAGTTATCGGGCTGACAAAAGCAACGAAAACTGTTTGAATTACAATGTGAAGTCTATGAAGATAATAGTACCAATCCTTTTGAACCCGACCCTTTTCCTGCTAGGTCTCTTTCATCTTAGAGCGTGAACTTTGTATGTTCATTTTGTGCTACCATCTCTTCTTGAATCAATCTTAGATCCCGAAGCACACGACCTTTCCATAGATTCTATGATCATCATTACCATTCGCTAGTATGGCTCTCTCATTCATACCCGAGTTCGTGAGGAATATCTCATCGTCGTGGTTATGGATTGGAGCAGCAGGCGTTAGTACCCTTTCCAATTTACATCATACCTCTGAAATTATTGAATATGTAACTAAGTTTACCGTTAGTGGGTGTCGTATTGGGTGATCAAGATTTTCTATCGACTATTCTTACATCCGTATGCCAAATATCCAGGCCCACGCATTGCCGCCGTGTCTGAGCTGTGGTATGCTTACCACTGGTAAGCTATAGGAACTTTGACTTAAGATCTAGCAGATGCTCATCTGGTATAGGTTCTCCGGTCGATATCCTTGGGCTATCGAGGCAGCTTTTAAGCAATATGGCGATGTAGTGCGCATAGCACCAAACGAACTCGCGATGTTCCGGGTAGAAGCGCAAACAGGTTGGTTTGCTAAATTCATGAAGATGTCACACTGCTGACTGGTTGCGTTCGAACTCAGACATCCTCATGGCTGGCACGAATAAGGGACGCCCTCCGTTCATTAAGACGGAGTTGCAACGAATTCGCGGGAAACACGCCGGTATTGCAGCTGATCCTGATCCAGAGACTCACCGAGTAGTGCGAAAGATGCTAGCGCCCGCTTTCAATCCTCGTGCGCTGAGAGAGCAAGAGCCAGCGCTTCATGTCCGTATGTCAAACTGTTTCTGAGTACCAATCCCAACGGACAATTGCTAATTCAGAGTCGCCAAAGACATTGACAACTTCATCGGCAAACTTGAGAAACTTGCTGGTGAAGAACCAGCCGATATGAGAGAGGTTAGTGCTCGAGGCCAGAATGCCGGCTAATTTTTGCTAATGAGCTTTTAGTGGTTCGACTGGCTAGCCTGTGATATCGCCGGCGATATGTGCTACGGGCATGACTTCCGCAACGTTGAAAGAGGTCAGTAGAAAGAGATAGTGACCTGGCAGTACGAACTTTCTAACAAGACCCTATTCAGAGAAGAGCAGCCTGTTCCTCAGCACGTTCCGTCGTGTTGGTCTTTGGGGTACTCTCCATCAAGTCTTCTGGCGTTTTCCCATACTCTATCCGCTAGTATTCCTCATGTTGCCTCCCAGGCTAGCCACTGTGATCCCAACAATCCTGCGAGAGAACAATTCAATCGTCACTGATCGAGTCGCTCGACGAGGCAAACTGCCTCATCCAGACTACTTCTCACTGCTAGTGAAGGATGATGGTGATGCGCCAGATCGGGACTTCCTCGTTGCCCAGGCCAATCACTTGATTGTTGGCGGATTTGACCCCGACACCAATCTTTTCACCTCGGCAGTGCATTTCCTATTGGCGAATCCTGATCTACTCAAAAAGCTACAGTCTGAGGTCCGCGACCGTTTTACAGCGTACAGCGAGATAACAGGCGACACGGTGCAAGACTTGCCCTGGGTCAATGCCGTGATTGACGAATCCCTGCGCGTCCATACCAATGGTGCTTTTGGGCTCCCACGCATCAGTCCGGGAGCTGTCGTGGACGGACACTATATTCCCAAAGGAGTCAGTCTCATCTCTGCCCCTTTCATGAGCCACTTTTGCCCCCCCCTGTCCGCGCATCCTAACAGAACACAGTGCCGAGTGCAAACCTCGATCTTCGCTACCTCCAAATCTGAAAGGTACTTCACGCGCCCTCGCGAATTCTGCCCTCAACGGTGGTTGCCGGCGAGTCACCCAGATTACGAGGTCTCTTTCGACAAGGATGATAAATCTTCGTTCAAGCCCTTTAGCATGGGTCCTCGAGGTTGCATTGGCCAGAACATGGGTTACTTGCAGGCCCGCCTTGTGCTGACGAAGATGGCCTGGCGTTTGGACTGGGACCACGCCAATGCTGGGGAAGTCGACTGGGAGCGGGATTCTCGTCTCTACGCCATCTGGGAGAAGCCTCCTGTCCTCGTGCGCTTCAAGCCGAACGCCATTGCACTTGGACAGGGTAACTAGAGACAGAACTTCACCTAGTCCTCGATTCATATGCATGCATGTTGCAGGTTGGCTGGGTTACATCACCTTGTTGCGTGGAAGAGACAGTCAAGACAACGATAGTCAATTAAACTTGAATAAATTCAACATGATTAAAGTTTTGATTGTACATAAAACAGAACATTACCATTTGTCCCTGCCGACCCTCCTCAAAGTTCTTTCTCGGTGACTTGGCCACCTCAACTAAGACTACTAATTAATCTTCTTGTTCGAGAAATCATTCTTGGAGTTTTAACAAGTCTACCGTAACCCACTAGTGTTGAAAGTAGTTGCAGGGCAAATTTATTTGCAGATATACTTCCGCAAGGTATATTCCGACTTAAGTGCCTTACATCACTTCAAGTTTATTTCTATTTATTTCATCCCAGCAGCCAACTTGTCAAGTATATAAGTGGTTTTCATTTATTTGTTTTTCGGCCACAACGATAATAGTACTCATTCTATCGACTAACCAGGTATAAAACGTTGGTTCAGTGAGGGGAGAGAACCTGAAAAGGCGACCGAAATAGGTAAACTACTGTAAGCGATTCCATAGGCTTTTGCCAAGAACCCATAGAAGTCGTTTAGCTGGTTGAATGCTACTGTACTCTGTAGTCAAGTGGCTTTTTGCCCAGGGTCCATAGAAGCCAGCCACAGCGTAGCATCCGACCAGGGAAGTGATTTCGATGGGTTCTTGGCAAAAACCCACAGGTTCGGAAAGGTCAACTCTATTTCGAGTCATTCCTGCATACATCTACAGTACCTACTATCAACCAACCACCATTCGGCTGGCATCGCAATATTGCAATATGTATTATTTAAGCTTACAGCTCAGCGAGCTCTGCAGTAATCATGCTCGTCTGCACAGTAGAGCGTAGTCAGCTGGCCATACAGCAAATCCCAGCTAGCCCACGTTTCTCTGCCACTTACACGCATATACCTACTGTACTCTGACGCACCCCTACTGTAGTGATCTTGACCAACGGCCACCCCAACCCTACTGTCCACCTCACCATACTAACGTCACGTAGTAGCAGCTAATTCTATGAGCTTATATGGCGTGCTAAGCTACTCCGAACGTCCCGCAACGTGTAGACAGGGTTAGGTTGTGGGGTTATTGGCAAACGCTGTTAGCGACGTCCTGAGGCAATTAGGATTACTAACCTAACTTTAGCGAAGTAGCTGGTTTAATATAAAGTAGTAATAAAATATAGGACAACTGTAGGGATTCGCCAGCCTTCCGAATTTTTATAAGTCTCCCATAGGCTAGAAGTCCTTGATATGTTTTAGGGGTCTTGTAGGATTCACAAAGTTCCCAGTCCCAGTAACTATACTACCTCAGGTAAGTTAGTATAATCAATCCCGTCAGCGGTACTCCGCTCCGTCCCTATGCCTTGTCTTGGCACGCCTAGCATCAGCCCCACACCGTAGACAAGGTTATATAAGTATACAATATTATATCCCAGAACCCTGTCGTGTGGTTCTTCGGTATCCAACGCAATTGGCTCGGTAATGCGCTACCGAGCGAGATGGGATTACCCTTAGGTAAGATTTTGAGCTACAGCACATTGCGATCATTGCCAACGTGATTGGTCCTAGAACCTGCATCGGAAGGAACGTGGGTGTCCAAATGTTCTCTTTTCGATCGCTGACGCATCCCCTGACTGACATCATCCTTCCGAAGCGCTACGAGGTCTTCTTACCTAAGGCACTGACGTGCATTTTATTGTAGCCAGTGGTGGTGGTGGTGGTGGTCAGGACTCTGCAATGAGGCAACGCAATGCCATCCCGAGGCGCCGTCGGGAATCATCCTTCCGAGCGCCACCCCCCTCGGCACCTACTGGCGAGGATTCTAGCGAGTAGTACTGTAGGAGAGGGTCAGCTAGCTCTGCCGCAAGCTAGTGTTTCGTCGATATCAGTTCGGGCCCGGACACGGAGCGGAGGGAACGAAAATGCGAAAGAAATGTCGCTCTCCTCGCAGGCCATCAGTCAAGAGTGAACAGGTCTCGTTCAAAAGCGAGACCTCAGCGGGAGGGAGGAACTTCGCTATCAACATCTGCAGCGATCCGAGCCCGCCATGACAGCCACTACAGCCATCCTGCCCGAGACGCAGACAGCCCTCATCCAGGCGCCATCGTCATCCAGCAAGATCCCGCTGGCTCTGTCAAAGCATGTCCCGATCCCGCCTCTCCCGTCGCCGGACCACGTGCTCGTGCGCGTCCTGGCCGTGGCCCTGAACCCGACGGACCACAAGATGCCCACGCACTTCCCCATGCCCGGTTCCACCGCAGGGTGCGACTTCTGCGGAATCGTCGTGTCGGCCACGGCCAGCGAGTCGTCGACGCAGAGACGATCGCCGCCCCCGCCGCCCGGCACCCGCGTCTGCGGCGCCGTCTACGCGTATAACCCCGAGGACGCCCTCACGGGCGCCTTCGCCGAGTACGTTGTGGCAGATGCGCGGCTACTGCTGCGCGTCCCAGACCACTGGACCGACCTGCGTGCTGCGGCGCTAGGCGGCATCGGCTGGGGGACGGCGGGACTAGCGCTGTGGGGGTCGGATGCGATGGGGCTCGAGGGGCGACCCGCGCGGCCCGTCGCCGCCGGTGGGCCTCCCGTTCTAGTGTATGGCGGGGCCACGGCAACAGGGACGATGGCGTGTCAGCTATTGAAGCTGTAAGTCGGGATTCAGCTCTTTATCTCATCTCATCTCATCTCCCCCGTAAACACGAGACTCTGACAGACAATACCCCTTAGTTCAGGGTACCGCCCCATAGCCGTGACCTCCAAGACGTCAGCTGCTCTCGCGAAACGCTTCGGCGCGGTCGACACAGTGTCGTACACCTCGTCGAAATGCCTGGACGAGATCAAAGACGTCTTGACCAAGTTACCGCAGCCGGCGCCCCTGCGGCACGCGCTCGATTGCATCACGGACCCGGAGTCGGCGGCCGTGTGCTTCGGGGCGCTTTCGCGGACGGGAGGGCGGTACGCGTGCCTGGAGCTCTTCGACGAAGCGTGGCGTAGCCGTCGCGCCGTGCGCGTCGGGGTCATCATGGCGTACGAGCTGTGGGGAGCGCGCGTGATTCTCGACGACGTGAGCGAGGGAACGCAAGACGATGGGGAGAATGGCTCCGACGACCGGAGCGGGGAAGAACAGCAGGTTGTGCCGAAGACGAACAGCGGCGGCGCGGCTTATTCGCGGGCCGCTAGCCCCGAGAAACTCCAAGCGACCATAGCATGGGCTGACGAGATACAAGATCTGTTGGATAAGGGTCTTATCGACAACCACCCGGTGCGTGAGGTGGAGGGCAAGTGGGATGGGATCATGAATGGGCTAGGCATGCTTCAGAGAGGCGAGGTTAGAGGTTGTAAGCTTGTCATAAGGGTCTCGGAGATGTAAGACCCGGACATTTTATCTATCATCTATCTAATACTTCGTGTCGTTGTGTCACGGAACACTACAGAATAACCCCGAGAGCCAGGGGCACTGGGCACGGGCCTACAACCCGCACTATTTATAGGTACTAGTAATAGTATAGCTCTTACTATATAGATAGGGGTTTTCCTCCTTGTGCAATAACAATAAGGCATTGCTGGAAACACCAGTAGTGTGAAATGTGACACGTTTATCTTGTTCATCAACTATCAAATGCTATGTGTAAATAAATACGCCTGTAAGTCGTGTTTATTAAGTGAAAGATTGACATTTAGACCCTTTTATATCTGTCGGGTCAGAAGCTTCGGCATATCACACACAGCTTTATCAGTCGATATCATTTCTATTTTTCCCTCGTGGGTTTCTTAAACGCAGTTGCTAGAGTTAGCTCTGAAGTGAAGTTTCACTGGTAGGTCACTGCTAACTAGAAGTGTAAGGGTAAGGACCCAGTATTACCAATGCCCAGCCCCTTTCAGTAAACTGGGAGGTGTCTTAGAGCTTTATATATCCAAGTCTTATAAATAAGTACATCCACCCTGAAGGTATCTGCTAACGCCCTATAACCCTAGTACCTAACAGCAGTACTCTCCTTAGAAGGGATTAACTCTCGATCATTACTATTTGGCCAACAATTTACCGACCCCGTATCCTGCTTCATCTACTCTGTGTTGTACAGCTTGTCTTTTACTATTACCCAACCGAAACGCCATCTTGTCGCCTTAGCTACTCTTTTCATCTACGGGTGCAACAGCCTGTTCGGCATCCTTTTCGGCATCCTTCTTCTTATTGTCGGCTATCCCGAAGTCCGTATCAAGTTCAGTGCGCATCTTAATCTGCCTCTCGAGGAATACAAGGAAGAACGATATGCCAGAGAACACCACTGAGATATACCAAACGTACTTCAAGCTGTCCACATAGACGCTCACGATCTCACGTTTAAGGTCGGGAGGGAATGAGTTGATGAACTCCGCAGTGGCGGACTCGTACGCCTTTCCCTTGGTAAACATTTCGGCTACCTTTGGATCGGAAATCCGAGGAGACAACTGGGTGAAATAATTGTTGAAAATAGCAGCAGGAATTGCCACACCCCAGATGTTTCCAAACGAACGGACAAACGACCAAGTTGCTGTCGCAGCGGCCTGGTCGCTTTCCGCAAGTGGTGTTTGACACGCGGGGAGGAGTGTGTTGAGGACGAAGCCCGAACCGCCGGCGGCGATGATCTGGTAGATGACCCATTCGGCATTGGAGCTGTTCTCGTCCAGGAGCGAGAAGAGGCCCAAGCCTATCGTGTTGAGTGCAAACCCAGCCAGGTGCAACGGCTTATACTTGCCGAACTTAGCTAGCAGAAGTACTGCTGCAATGGCGGCGGGGACTACGACATCTAGAGTCAGCAATCTGGTAAGCTATAAGGTGGCTTCATGTGAAACTCACTAGCGATGACGATTGATGGCAGTAACTGCACACCGGCTCGTGTTGGTGAGCTACCAAGCACAGATTGGAAGTACACGGGCAAGAAGAATAGGATCCAGTAGAGGAGAGCCGAATTCAAAAACGTGATGGCGAAGATAGTAGCAGACGTTCGATTGGTGAACAGTCGGGGCGGAACGACAGGCTCTTTGATGAACTTTGCATTCTCGAGGAATACGAAGGCAATCAAGCCCAATAACCCGAGAATGAGGGGTAAAATGATTCTCCACGAGGACCACGGCTCTCGAGTGCCACCGTATGTAGTAGCGTAGAGTACAGACACAGTGGCGGCAATTAGGAGGGCATTGCCAATGTAATCAATTCGTTTTACCTTCGCAGAGAAAGACATCTCCTTGCTGTGTTTGACGTTGAGGAAGAGGAGGATCTAACCAAAGTCAGCCATTGAAGTTTATCGGGCACATTTTAGGGACTCCGATAGTAAATAAAAACAATCAAGACATGGAAAATCCCTCATAATCCTTTGTCGTCCGATGGAGAGAGGTGAGAGAGAATGAATAAATGTCAAAATTCACTTACCATGATGAGGGATACACCGCCGACCTACATTTGTTAGCCGTTACAACGTAATAGAATAGCTTAGGGGCACTCACAGGCAGGTTGATCCAAAATACCCAGCGCCAAGTTGTTGAAGCAATGATCGCTCCTCCGACATATGGGCCAAGGGCGGTACCAACGAAGTAGATTAGAAGGACGTAAGCCGTCTACGAAGGAACAAGTTAGCAATTCCGATTCGATGCAGAGTCTCGAGAGATAGAGAGCGTATCAACGACATAAATGGTCGGATAGCCCGTCTATGTCCTCTCCCTATATGGATCACAAGAAGAGGTCATGGCGATGGACCTTAGGGGTTACTTACATAGTTTCCACGTTCTCTTAAAGGAACAAGGTCGGACACGATAACATCGACGATCATGTTGATGCCACCACTTCCCATACCCTGGATAGCACGACCAGCAATAAGCGTAGCTGCATTGTTCGCGCCGCCGGCAATACCACTTCCGAGAGTAAAAAGGCTGACGATGAACAAGGTGATGTATCGGCGACCGAAGATATTGGCCAACTGGCCGAATAGGGGCTGCACAGCAGCACTGCAGAGACACGTATCAGCAGACGGGGCTCAGGGCACTGGCTCAAGGCTCAGGGGTATAGCTAACCTTGTCAGAAAGAAAACATTGGTGACCCAGACGTAGTTGTCGCCGAGGTCGAGCTGGGTGACGATGAAGGGGAGCGAGGTGGTGACAACAGTATTCTCAAGCGCACTGAGGATGCCGATGACGCAGAGAGTAGCGATGATGGCCCAAAATCTCGGGTCTCTGTTGAATTTCTTGGGCTTCTCGTCTGGTTGGTCGCTACCGGCAGAGTTAGTGTCGTCCAGCGACGCCGGCGGCGCATCGCCAGGCGTTTCTTGGACGGCGCTCATTTCGATCGATCGATCAGTCAAGAGTAGAGAGGCTCAAAGATTGTCATATAAAACAAGAAAAAAGAGAGAGAGTCTGATTGTAGATGCAACTATGAAGGTTTACGTGCACGCAGAACGAGGATGAGAGATGGAGGTGCCCACGAAGAAGACGCTAGAGATGGGGATAAAGATAGGGATAGCGATGGCGGCACGGCGCGAGAGATAGTGCTTCTGAGCACGCTTGCATGTTTTCGTTAGGTTTTAAAGGCCGGGGATGTTCAGAAACGGGAGCGTGGTTGCTGATGAGTGAGGGTTCAGGCCGTGGCCAACAAAGCCCGGCGGGACATCTTCGTCATGTTCTCGGCCACTTTTCTTACGGCTCGGAGACTTTTGGTGCTGTCGTGTAACGTGAGCCGGGGTAATCGAGTGCCACCCCGACCCGGGAAATGCTGCCACTAAGATGACACGGCCCCTGATTCGATGCTGGCTTCTGATTCGTGCATTCTATTCGAGGATTGTGCCCATTCGCGTGTCCACATCCTTGTAAGTCGTCACTGCCATCTGTGCCTCACTCTGTACTGTACTGTACCTACATAACCAGGCACTGACAAGTTGCAGCTGAGATCGTTCCTACCGGCCCGGGCTCTGTCGCCGATGTTTTAGGGATGCGGCTCCCTCTGCCGCCTCGGACGGCAGTCGATCATTCCATTGGATTGATCGATCGAATAATACAGCTATTAGTAGGTTACTATATGTAGTAACCTACGTATTTTAGGTCAGTAAGGTAGTGTCATTGATATTTAGTAAGTACCTAAGTGTTTAGGTAATGTTATCTGAATACCTAGCCCTCCCAAAGGGTATAAGTAGCCCACGGTAATAAGCTATATAAGTACCTAGGTATGGATTATATACAGCGCATATAACGGCTATAAAGGCCAATTTCCAGGTTTAATGGCGTGCTATAGGTACCTATTATGACTCCGTAACTCCCCACCTAACCTACCTACCTAACTGTAGGTACTCCTTACAAGGACTTTTGCGCTCTGCATATTTAGGGTGCTCGTAGCGATCGATCGCAGTGTGTACTAGTATACCTAGTTAGTGTGAATTTAGTGTTGTTGAACGCTAAGGCAGCGCGGGACATCGGCCGCTAGGTAATAAGACATGGCCCCCGGGACTTTTTTAACCCCGCAACCACAGATCCACATGACCCCTGCGAACATATGCAAAGGCGCACTAAACAATTTTATAAGCCGCGCTTATCAGATTTAAAGGGTAGAAATAAAGGCCCTATTAAATAGATTCTCTACCTATACCTATTTAATATAGCGTATACGAACGTAAAAATATAATTTAATATATAATTAATTTAATTAATTATTAATTAATTAAAATTGTTTAATTTTAATAATTAAAGTTTTATATATTTAATATTATTGTTAAAAAAAAAAAAAAAAAAAAAAG
>NQIM01000552.1:0-25037 GCA_003426235.1 Xylaria polymorpha
CTCCTCCTCCGCCTCCGCCGCCACCGCCTTCAGCTGCAAGTTCGCGCCCCCCGACGATAACCTCACGCTCGCAGCCGCCGCCCCCGCCGCACCCTGCTGCACCGCCGAGTAATGCGTCGACACCGAGTCTTGCTCTACAAGCAGCAATGCGTGCAACAAGTGGACGGTCTTCTCCGACAGCAGCCCCCCCGGCACCTCCGCCGCCACCACCACCGAATTCCGCACCCGCCCCCCCTTCTTCAGCTCCTCCTCCACCCACCGCGTCCTTGGAGACGCCTTCAGCCTCAATCCGGCCGCGTGCAAGCTCTAGTATGCGTTCTACGATGTTGGATCCGAGTGCCTACACCTTGGCGCCTACTAACGGCTCAGGGACGAAAAGTCCAAGTCCCACAGGCAGCGCAATTACGAGTCCCCGTGCAACAGGAGGTGGAGAGCGCTATTTCGTCCAAGATAGCCGGTGGAAGTTTGTTGACGAGAGTATGTTGCCTAAACCCCGACCGTTCCAGACTGGTGGTGTGAAGAGGTATCGCGCTGGCCGCGGTAGCAGTGTTCCCTTGGACTTGAGCGCACTCTAGGGAAAGGTACGCTCTTATCCGTTCAAATCGAGGCTTCTCCGGCACAAGATGGGCTCTCAAGCTCGACGCCTTGTAGTGCCTCGGACGGAGGGTGGTGAGTAAAGACCGGGAGTTTAAGAGAGAAGAGTGGATTTAGAGACACTCTTAGATGGTCTAAGTGCACGCAGAAGCGCTTCATGCTATTAGCATCCCACACATGCGAACTGAAAGGCTGAAACGAAGCATTGATGTAAAGTAGAGTTGAGAGTAGCCTTCGAGTTAGTATGAAAAATGTTTCATGCCCCTTACGCAAATTCAAATATTTAAATATTAAACATGATCGAAACTCTATCTTCATAACATACAAGTGACACAATTTGGGAATCATAAAGCTGAAATTGATATTGTCTACGCGGGTTCACTGGACTAGTTCTTCATGATACCCTATCCCCATCTCCATCTCGTACAGTGAACATCACGAATCATAATTGTTAGGAAGCGCATGCTCGGATATTTTATTAAAAGTAATCTAACAATCAGCAATTAGAGCACGAACCCCCGGCTTTTCGGTAGTGCTGCCGTGAATCCCATTTGTATGATCGGTCGTCCCTCGTAGCTACAAATCAAAAGAGAGTCGCCAAGTATTATCCGCACGCAGGTCGTCCCATGACAGAAGAAAGAAGGGGAAAGTAATGCCCTGATTTCCGTCATATCCGAAAAGGATATCTTCGCCGATAATTAGGACTGTCTGTAGATATCCCCGACCTTCTAAGCAGGACATGCTACAGGTAGGTCGAAGTGAAACGACTAGCTTTCATGTCCGTTGCTAAGCATAGTCCGAAGTAGCGTTGCTTGATATCAGCCGCTAGCAATAGAATAACATAATAGCAAGGGGATCTGGTTCAAATTCATGGGGTTGCCAATCGAGGATGTTACCAGAACTTGTCCACCACATCTTGGCCCCTCGCAGGCTTTCTTACGCCATGTAACAAATCCGTCTGGTGATTATCATTCCAATAACCCACGCCATCCATATTCTTCACCATATCAGCTGCTTTTCGAATAAGCGCTTCAATGGCTCCGCTCTTCAGAAGGTCTTCCGACGTCCACTCGACCTCATTGCCCAGTTCCAGATTCTCATTCTGCTTAAACGCCCTCGAAAGAGTGTCAGACTTTAGGACCGCCTCATACCATACTGGCGCCATACCAGAGCGTTCATTGTTGCTTTTATACCGGGCGAACTTGAGCCGGATGCTCTGTTCATACTCAGTTTTGTTCAGGCGGTCCATTTCCCAAACTTCGCTGAGGTACAGCCTCTGGGCATCTTTCCAAGGGCCAGCCTTAGGTGGGCATGTTTTTACAGTGCTTGTTTCGTTGGTACAGCAGGCTGTATTCCGTGTGCGAACTGCAAGGATTTCGATATTGTAGTTCTTGTCATAAGATACCTCTAATTCTGGTATCCGATCATTCTTGGGCCTATTTAGATGGTCAGATTAAATTTTCAAAGGGTAAATGTTAAGCTTAGACATACGTGACTCGTAATGAACGTGAGAGGTCTTCGGCGAAGCATCCGCAGATATCGTTCATATCCTGCGATGTCGAAAGCACGAGTCGAAAATCCCAGACACGCTTGGTACAGTGCACGACGAAGCAGTTTCGGTTGGGCTTGAATTGTTTGACCCTACTAGTGAAATTTTTCGCATCTATCTCAACGATGAAATCAAAATCTGCACCCTCCGCTGTCTTTAGTCGACGACACGTGAACTCGTAGGTGGATGATCGTCCCTCAGTCGGCCGCGTCCACATTTTGTCCCCACGATGGTCACTAATATGAGCAATGTGGTTGGCGTCAGCACCTAAACTCGTTAGAATTCGGGTAAAACAAAGCTTCTCGTTAGCTGTGTGTCTCTTGTTGAGTTCATTCTGAATGCGGCCCAGCTTATAATGCTTCTCGTCGTCATCCTCTCCTGGTTCCTGAATGTGCGACTTTTTAACATTCAGAAAATAGAATCGTCCCAGTTCTATCCCAAAGTCTACAATTCCTGGCCACATCCTCAGAGGCGCCATCAGTCTTGCTAATGACTCGTTGATGGACATCATCATGTTCGGGTCGAATTCTGGAAATACGTGGTTCGGGAGCATGTGTGAGCCGGCCTTCTGGCGCATAGTTACATGAAAAGATCGAGTGTCATTTTCATTGTCCTGAACAAGTCTAGGCTCTCGTGTCTTTATAGATGGTGACGCTTGTAGGCTGGGGTTGTGACTCTGGTCCCCACCACGTCCTGGTGATGGCTGGGTAGCAGCTCGCCGAAATTCTCCCCAGAGATGTTGGAAAGGGTCATGCTTGTTAAGTTTAGACTTCTCAAGGTTCTTGGGAAGGATGTGATTATGAGCTAGGGATACCCGCGAGCCCATTGGATGTTCTGCAACTTCACTGGGCGAAGACACACTTGGGTTATAGATATCCACAGGGTAGTCGGTTTTTAGGTCTGTATTAGACTTCAGTTCCGTGAGTGGTAAAGGAGCGACCCATTTAGGGTTGTCTTGGCTGGCGCTGGATTGAGCAATGTCAGGAGATGACATCTGGTCGTCCGCGGCGAAGGTCGTAATGGGCATAGCCCCAAATTGCTGGCTGTGAGGTACGCCCACATGGTATAGTTGATTGTTCTCATTTCCATTGATTATAGAATTGTGATTGATTTTGTTGTATATAGAGATATGTGGTTGTTGTCTAGGTTCTGCTCCTTTGTGCTCGGCCCAAGGCTCCCCGTCAGATGTTTGGTTAGGCCGGACCGCTTGAGAATCAACCGGGCTATTTGTTTGGCAACTTGGATTAAGTCTGGCATCTGTGAGAGTCGGAAGGCCGGAAACCCAAGTTTCAATTTTTGGCCGGAGGATAGACTGATGAGCCACCATGCTCGACCCCAATTGAGTTGACGAAGTATCCGATCCTAGAGCAGAACTGACTGCATCCTTAGGTGGATATCTCCAGTTCCGCAGTTTGAAAGCACCGAATTCCTCGGTCGCATTCCCGTCCTTTACAATTGGTAGGACTGTGTTGGACAATGACCGAGCTTCTTCCCAAGGCTCATTATTTGGATTCAATCGCACTATCACGCTCTTCTGGAATATCGTAGGGTAGCGTCGATGAGTATGAGGCCAATCGAAACGGTCTAGGATATAGCTTCTCAGAAGCCTATCGTTGCCATCCGTTACGTATCTATACTCTCCCATGATAGATCTATCACCTTCGTTATGGAGAAATATTTTGACGACTTGCGTCATCTCCCTTGGCGCCAACGACTAAACACTTAGTTGGATCATCCCTGGTGAGCTGATAAAGCGTGGTTAAAACTCACAAAGAATTGGGCCAGTGTATCAAGCTTCTGCTTGACTTTTCTAACTTCCTCCATCTCAGATGCTCCAATATAAACCGTACGTCCGTTGGAGCTAGTGACCAGTACAGTACTGGTCAACCTTCGTAACTCAAACAACGCAATCTCTGGAAGCATTCTTCTAGTTGTAGTCCCTTTCTCGAACGAGCTCTTTGATATATCCCATGTCTCCTGAATTTTACACGTAGCGACATCTCGGGGAAACGCGTACTTGGCAGGAACCTCTATTTCTTTATCCGTCTGGTATTTTCTTGTCCGCCAGTGATCGAGGCTGGTTACCTTGATGCTCCTCTCCTGTCGCTTCGTTAGAAGAATTCGAATATAGACAGACATAGTTAGATAGAACCGACCAATCCATTTTCGGCCTCTTTCTGGACCAGTTGGTCCAAAACCTCCTTCACTAAGGCCACTATCCTGACTTCGTCATGTGACAAGCATTTTATCCTGAAGGCATAAAGGATGGTATCGTATTCGATCTCCAAATTCTGTATACAAGTCAGCCACGAAGCCATGAATTGTAAGAGGATACGGAATCAATAGATGGAACGAGGCTACCTCAGCACGCTTGTGTAGTACTTCATAGAAATCTTTGACGCCTTCAGTCTGAAGTACCCAGTTCGAGCTGAGAATGAATTCCATTGGTTCTGCGTCATGAAGTCTCACCACATCCGTCCTGGATGCGGCGTCCGAAGCCGCCTCTGCTGTCCACTCGGGAACAGGACGCTCCAGAGTATAGGCGACGGGCTGCCAGGATGCCATGACGAGCATATAACTGTTGGTCCTGATCAGTTTGAATCCTGTGATCTTTGTGCCGTCTAGTTGCGCAGCATATAGCTCTTGGTAGATAATTACGGGCGTCTTTTAAGGACTGCGAGGTGCATGATCGGGATAACAGCCAACTGAGAACTGGTGCGGACAGGGAGGATCTGACTGTGTGATTAAAACATGGCGTGGTGATAATCAGAAAGTGACGTTGACATAATGTGATTTCTGCCCAGTACTCCGAGGATGCCACAAAATGGGAACAAACAGAATGAGAACTGTTCGGAAATGGCCTGTGAGTAAAGTACAGATGTTTTCAGACTGATGCCAGCTGGATGTAGCCAACATGAAAACACATTTAATAGGCATATCTCAAACAGAGATGATACACTGGTGATAATACAATAGAGTTGGTATACAAATCTCAAGCAGAGATCGTATGCCAGCGGTAATGAGAAACAAAACATTGTATAGGAGGAATAAATGTATGTACGTTTGCTAGTATGTGGGATATTGCGTTTCGAATGTAGTAGTGCTTCCAAGGTTATTGTGCAGGAGGTTTTCCAATACAGAATACTGACAAAGAAAAATGGAGATAAATGGTGGAGGGGGAAGGGGGAAGGAGGAAGAAAAAAGTGGGAGGAAAGCGAGAGGGAGGGAAGGACCGGATATTACCTACGCGTACCCAGGACTGAGCTACCTTCGAAGCGACCTAACGTGTAGCCCCAAAGGCCTGGTAAATAAGGTAGAGGTAGTATCCCTTAAAATTGGTCAAATTTGAATAACGGCGGAAGCGTAGATAGTCCAAAAGCACGGGAGCGCGCAGCTGAGGCAAACGCCAACGGGCACAAATGCAAACCAGTTAGTACTTACAGCACTGAACACGGTAGTATCCCGGCAGAGTTGATGCGAGCAGGCTGGTCTATTTGAATGTAGATTAGCTTGGGCAGCAGGTCGAAAACACGGCTATTGTTTCTGGACAGGTACTAGGTAATATACCGAGATCGAACTTTGCTACAGCGATATGTGGTTTGAGGCGAAGGGAGAGCTTTGGTATCGTGTGCGTCCTGCTAATGGGGATGCAAGAGAACTTACTTATCTCCAAAGTTATTTGTGAGGAGAGCCAAGCTGGCAACCAGCAGAGAAGTGTGCAACTTGACGAGGGCGTGTGCTTCGATGGATTACCGGGGGAAGTTGTCGTAAAATCAGATGTAGTGGTGCAACCCGATGAAATTGGGAACAGTAGTTGAAGGGAAGAGAGAGAGAGAGAGAATTAGAAATGGTGGTTGAGGAGGCGAAGGATGGTGAGATTGACCGGGTGAGTTGCGAGGGGAGTCTTAGGTAGTTGTGTGATGTCCTGAGGCATGAGCTTGATCAACATAGCCCTAGTGAGTAAATCTTCAAATCTAAACGAAGGACTCTGGGCTGCTCAATTAATCAACTGCACTTCGTATAAGAGAGCCAGCAGGTAACTACTACTAATCTTACCTAACCTACATATAACTTTAGGTAAGTCCCTACAGCTAGGGGCTTCCTTCCCTTTGCAGTTACGTGTTAGTTACACAGGCTGTTGGGAACAAGTCCTGTGTAACCTCCTTCCTCCTTCCTCCTGCTTTTCTGTATAATATTAGCAATAAGCGCATGGGGGGCAAGTGTAATGGACACATGCATATCATAGGTACTGGGTACCTAAGAGGACCTAAACCACGAACTCACATATGTAACTGTCTCTATGTACCTGCCTTGGTACATTGCTGCAAATGATGCTGTGTTGTTACATGTATGACGACATGTCTAGTGCGTAGTGCGTAGTACCTCTTAATATCGTCCTTTTTTGTGTGACATGTCCCTGCGCAGCCCGGGTTAGTAGGCACCTATTTGCAAGACCTTTTGTGCTTAGCAAATAGATGCATGCTTTGAAAGCTGAGCTTTAACAAGATTGCAAAGTTTTAATCTTCCGGCGCTGAGAAATGTTACTTCCTTAGTAGAGATACTTGGGTAAGCTTGTTGACTAATGCCAAAGAATGTTATGGGCATCATCTAAAGCTGATGCTCAGTTGTACGAACTACCTAGGCGACGAGGGTTTCCTGAGGTTTCACAAAGACTTAAGTTGATGCCGGAACACCTCGATAGACTAGGTAGCCTTTAGTTTCACCTTCTGGTTATCAAATAACATTTTCGGTTCCGTTCCCCACGTAGATTACGGATACTCGCCCTGCATTCATTCGTCTTTTGGTTGATCTGTTAGCCCTCGCGTGGTAGATCATGTTGTCCCAGTGTTTCTGTCTACTGAAAGGACAGGTCGGATCCGATCAACCCCTTTACGTTTTGACAGAAGGTTAACCCGATTTCCACTGTGAAGTTAGCGTTCTTCTAATTGGTGGTAGTGCCATGGTAACCTAGAGAGTTTTGAATGAAATATACGTCGTATTATTTGTCAGTCGTATGTGTCTTCGAGGGTGAGCCGTGACTATATCGGCACCTCATCGGCCTTAACCTCTCAGCTGTTTAGGCACGGCCGGCCTATAGGGTATTAATTTCTGGCCAACGACTAATCTCAACAACTGTAGGAGTCTCTTAAAATGTCTTTCAGGACAATATGCCTCCGATGGCAACAGTATTATGTTGGCACCTGATGTTCGGCTCAAGTCAATTACAGGGAGGATCTGAGGACCTCTTGACTCGTTTCGCTGTGCTGAAAGATTCTCTTTGCCTACATGTACCTTGTGACAATTCTGAATATGTTTTTATAAACCAATACCTGAAGCAGCTGGCTGAAGTTCAAATATCTGATTCAGCGGGAATTTATCCTGTCTGAGGACGAGCGGCGGCGGGCTCTGGCTTGACTGGCTTCTTCTACCTCGGCACCTTGCCCATCGAATTGTGATCTCGGTTTTCTGAGACATTGGCGCATATACACATAGATGCGTCGGTAGCATATTATTCTTATACTTAAGGAAACAAGAAACATCTAGCTGAACGCGAACACTCCCGGATAGTTCCATCGTTGCTGAGAATGTCGGTTGGTGATAGATATGTCTAGTATAAGATAATGAATAATTGCCCTGGTCCCAGCACCACAACCAAGAGTAGGCGATCTCCGATTCATTTCATCATATGTCAGGAATAACGATGGCTGAAAATACTTGATGGTCACAAGTGAAGCGGCAGGGGACTGGAACTAAGAATATGATCAGCGCCGAACACGAAGAGTAGGATCTTATTCAGATGATCTTAGGTACATTGTCACGTTAGTTTACCTTAGGTAGACAACTTAGCTAACAGGCCAGCAAGACCCCAACATGATACTAAGTAAAAACACTGTAATTGGAGACTCCCCGTTAACTCTAGGGCAAGCTGTTCTGCTCTGGCGGAAGAGAAAGCACTACGCGAAGGAGAAGGAGGGAAAAGAACAATAAGGGGGAGGAACACTAGATTTTACTAGACCAAGTGATCTTATGTTTTTCAGTATCAAAGTTCCTATTCCTACGTAGTATTTTCTACCGGAAGCCCGAAACACCTTAAGCTCATAATTGCTTGAACAATAAACCACCCCGACTCGGCCTTGTAAGAGCAAAGGTTGGGGGAACGCTGCATATTTTTTTTCAACTGAGTCTTCTAGCAATGATCGGCTTGAATCTGCATAAGATCTTCACCTGTGCGGGACTGGACCCACGACATCTCAATTTCGTCCCGAGTGGCATCATCGCGTTAAGTTCTTTATTTGGGTTCAGGGTTCAGGCCCCCACGGTGCCTAATTTACTATCGTAAGTATAAAAGAGTCGCTAGTGGTACCTACGTGAATAATACAAAGAATTGAATATAATAAAACATAGATTTCCTCTACCTGAAGTTCCGAATAAATGGGTATATGTAACATTGACCGGGGAAAGAGAATGAATCATCAAAGGCAAAGGTGCTCTCCGTACAATTTGGTCATGTAGATTTGTCCGGTTGCCCAGTCACCTAGATGCCCAAGCTTGTTTTCGAGCCGAAATGAACCGCCCATCCAGAGCGCAGTGCCTGACAAGGCTAGCAAGGGGCAAGTTTTAGTGTCATTAGGTTCATTTGGCCCTTTCAACGCCTTTCGCCGTACCGAATGTCCCGTGCCTTAATATCCAGGTTGATTAGGGTTTTAGGAGTTGCCAAACCACTCTATCCGGCCAAGCCATGCAGTCCAAGTAGATTAAGTCGTATCTTAAGAGTGAATGTGTGGTGGTTTTGGTATAGTCGCGGTGGGTAAGTTTTGAATGTATCGAGTATTCTGGAACGATAATGATTTCAAACTAGTCGAAGAGCAACAAGAAGGGAGGGCGGGATGTTCTTAGGATATGAGTTGGTAAGATAACCACTTTATTCGGCCCCCTTAACGTTGCGCTTCACATTAAGCGCCCACTTCAGTTGGCCCAATACTTGTTTCGTCTCTTCTATCGTTTTTAACTGCTCCTCTTCCCTCTTGCGCGCATTTTCCTTGATAGCTCGCAGGGCTTCTTCTTGTTCGCGCTTATAGGCTTCGAATTTCTGGCTTATTTCGTCTTTTTGTCCTCTCAAGTCTCGAATGTTAACGTCTTGTTGATCGCACAAATCTCGTAGGACATTGATCTTTTCATCATCCTTTAGTCTCTCCTCGACTAAAGCTTTGATCCGTATATTCATGGTCGCCACGGCACGTTTAACCTCTGCGCCTTGGTCCCTCCAATGCGATGAAATGGCATTGTACCGACCCTCCATTAATGAGGCGTGCGAATTAGCTTCTTCAACCTGAACTTTGGTATCGCGGCGAGTGCTGTCCATTTCTTCTCGCCATGTCCGTTCCTTTTCTTGAGCATCTGCAGTACGCTTCTTCTCTAACTCAATTGCGCTTTGTAAATGTTCCACTTGACGTTCTTTCCGGCTCAGGAGGGTCTTTGTAACACTGGCCTCCAGTAGCCGCGACTCGTAATCTGATATCATTCGCTCCATCTTATCCTCGACCAGTTTGGCAGCTTGTTTCGATTCCTCTGCCTTCAGTCGTTCAATCTTCAAGTCACGCTTCAAGACTTCGTTGTCGGAGACCAACTTGTTTATCACCCGACCTGTCTTTCCCAGGCCGGCCTTGCCGACAGCACCGTCCCATTGTGGCGACCCTTCGCGGCCGGAGGTATGTTGTTCGTCACCCGTTGACGTATCTGGGACCTGAAGGAACGATGTGTTATCTGTTCCGTTTTCTCTGGCCCTCGGGACCCCATCGTTGGACGACATCTGAGAGCTCACGTTGTGCGATCTCGCCACAACAGGACTGGAAGATTTAGACTTTAAACTTGGTGTCGACGGGCTTGAAGTTGGTTGTGGTTGGGAGATATAGGAAGCGCCGCTAATATTACTATTCACCGAGCTGGCGAAGCCACTATTGCGGGCGGACGGGGGGTCGGAAGAGGTATCTGAGGAAGTGTCGAAGCTTCGGACGGTTCGTATGGTAGAGGCAGCGGGATAGCTGTTGGTGGAATCAGGAGATGCGCCGTTGGACCGTAGGAAGTTCATAGCGCCGTTCGAAGCAGGCGAAAGCTTTGGTTTCAACGTTTGGTCTGAAGCAGCATATAAATAGGCGGATGCTGCTGCACAATGAGAGTTAGCTACAATGCTATTCTATCCTTTGTTGGAAAGGACTGGGCGTTTCGCTTTGTCCGCAGCTGAATTAAATGATCGGGCGTACCGGCGCTGGTCTCGTCGGTAATTTTGATTTTGGAAGGAGAAGTGCTAGTGGCGGATGTATAATTTGGCTGTGATTTCTGCAATCGACTGGGCATTTCCAAGCAATTGTAGATAGGCGACAAATAGCGGGTTCGGCAGCGTACCTAACGTGAGCCGGATCGAAGAGTTCGGATGAGCTCAGCAATTGTAGCGTAAGTCGGACTGGTAGTCCTTGATTTGCACGAGGGACCTAAAGCAGCAGCAGCAGCAGCAGTAGTAGTGGCAGGGAACAGGCAGGGAGAAGCTAACACAGAATAAGAGAGGGCGAGGTAGATTATATGCAATGGACTGTTTTTGGTTGGAGAGCGAGACGATGGTGACTTTGAGAAATGCTTTCTTTTTCCTCTTCCATGTAGGTAGGTACTGTAAACGCAGATTGTATTAAGGCTGCCGTGATAAGAAGAGCGAGTCTGGATAGGCAGACCCCATGTTCTGGGTACCTATACACGTACTGTATGGGCTGGGCTGACAGGGATGGGAAGATGGGAACGATGGGGGTCGTCTGTTGGGTGAGAAGAGAACTATCCCTCCTAATCCAAGAGGGTTGAATGTTGTTGATGTTGACGGTCACCAATTTACACGACCGCTAGGATGTATGTATGCCTATGGGCGTACAGTATGGATGACCGTGCATCCCTGATGCGCCGACTCCGTGACTCGCCAATAGCGGCTTTACGGAGTGCTACAGCACCTAGAATAGGGTACGTTGTAGGTACTTACCTACCTATAAGGGGGAACCCGGTTTTTAAATAGGGTGGCTCCAACATAACATATATATTTTAGAGGGTAAATATAGTACTCGTATAATACTTTAGTTCTAACTTTTTAAGCTTAATATAGTGTAGAATTAATAAAGTAATAATATTTTATTATTTATTTAGTTTAATATTTAATAAATATTGTTATATTTAGTTAGTTTAATATAATAATTGTTTTAGTTTATAAAGTTAAACTATTTTATATATATTTTTATAAGTAATGTTTTTTAAGCTAAATAGTTTATTATTAAAAATAACGTTTTATAATATATTATTATTTATAAAAAATAATAATTATAATAATAATATATTAATTATTTAAATAAATAAAAAATATTAGCTTAACATAATAATAAATCATAATATTTACAGCTAAATTAAATAGCTAGGTTATAAAATATAATCGGTCCAAGCTTTTAGCAAAGTTTAGCAGTTAACCCCTAACTGGACAATACAAATTTACACGGATAATACAGTATTAATAAACAACCAGGTTAGCCACCGCAGCGCAAATCGGACCTGACTTGAACCTATCTTATTATCTTTTGCATCCCCACCTGAGTCTCTCTTTAGCCATACTGTACTTGTTGTTATTGAATTAGCCCTTCTTATCCTCTTGCCCATGATACAGATAACTCCCAAGGTTAGTCCAGTTGCTGCGAGGTTACAAAAGTTTTATGATATCTTAGGTAGGCAGAATATGATCAGATGGCCATATTACCAACCTTCCTTGGACAGATTGCTTTCTTTTCTTCATACGGTTTAATTTGTTGAGATAACACAATAACACAATCCATGGTTATAGTACATATGCTGATCTGCTAACCTGACCTGTCAACATTACAGTACCTACCTACTCACTACCTAACTTTGTTGTATCTACCTAGGTACTGTAGGTAGTACATTCACCCACACTAAATATAATGGTAGGCATAGCTGCATGCAATTGATATTGAAAGCTGCAGTGAATGCAGTGAATACAGCGACTTGCAGTTTTGACATGTGTTGCGGCCTGTCGATTCTCACTGGCTTCCTTGGACACCTCACAATGGCGCCGGGTCGTCAGCTCAGTTATAATACATATCTTCGGTACCTAATGGTATAAAGCGTTTTAATCAAACCTGGTAGCTGGCTCTATGTAGACTTTTTATTACTTATTGTATGGCAATATCTTCATGGCCTATTCTCACTACCTACAGTACCTCTAAGCACTGTACAATACCTACATGTAGGTACTAATTATTAATTATAGCAGCTTACATATGTACTACCCTACCTACCTAAATTGGAGTACCCTAGCCGCGTCACTTTGCCCGATCGATGGATGCGCTTTTTCGTGCCAGCTAAGACACCTTATCAGTCCACCGAGTGATCAGTGGATACGGTCAATTTTATTCACACCTCAGCTACTGCACAGTACGCCAGGTTACAGGTTACAAGATCCAAGAAAAGGATGCAGCCTTCGGTTTTATCTAACTTGGCCGTTGCGCCCTACCTGTTAGCGACGTTACTTCTTAACAACAAAACCCAGCCAATCTGGGAGAAAAATCAAGTTACAACCTGTTCTCCCACCCGACCTGTGTGTCTGATCACATTTCTAAACAACACCTGCAATCACACTTCCATAGCAACAACAACAACGATTGGTGAAAGTTAGTTACCCTTGTACTGTAGATAGGACTAACTACTTCAAGGTTACTTGTGCTGAGGTGTGAACTAGGTTTACCTTAATTCACCATTTATTTACTTACTGTAATGTTAGGTAGGTACTGCTCTGTACAGTATACTACTTTATTTACTCAAGGTCGCGGTGCACACCTTGATCCGAACTACCTACTGTAAGCTACATAGGGTACCGGTAGGTAGTATGCTACCACCCTCCGGAGAATGTCTTCGTATTGCTCCACGCAAGCTAGACGTGCAGACCTGCACTGCAAATTGACAATACGGCAGCCGGTATGCAAGTCGTTGGGTCCTTCAAGGATGTGTTTCAACCCCCCACCGGACCGACTAGCTTCAATTGGCCCGTCAAGCCGTTTTCTATCTACTACAGTACATGTACCGAGTATACGTACAGTGTCTTGTGCCATTTCCAGAGCCGGGCGGTGCTCATGGTAGTGTAGATCATCGTCATGTCATTGCCTATCTATACATGTACACTAGCAACTGGCTTGAAACCTTGTGGGACCCGACCAATCTCGATACCATATTCGGATGTCAAGACGTCATCGTCAACTCTCCCAGAATTTTTGTTCTTGGCAGCCATCGTTGGTTCTGTGCACCGTGGACATGGAGGGTTGCACAGTTCTCCCAAAGAAAGAGTGGCGAACCTGAACCTTGAAGGGTTCAATGTTGTGTTGTGAAGCCACAGGTGTACAGCACAGCGTTTTTATCCCAGGTATCTACACCCCGAGGTACATACATATATACATACATACATACATACATACATACTTACATACATATGTATGGTATGTAGTGCAGCTGCATCAGCACATCGGGGCTGTCATGAGGCAGGAAGGAGGTGCAACTTGGAAGACTCAGTACAGCACGGCACGGCACGGCACGACGCGGCGTACTGTGCGAGCCCGACAGCCTCAACCGTGCTTGCGTGCCATGATATGCGGCGTACAGTATCTATACCCTATTATGTAGGTACCTACTGTACAGTACCTACAGTATCCATCCGCTGCATCCATTCCATCTGCAAGCTGTCGGCAGACCCATGTTCTACCCATGTTCGGCCCATGTCATTACCCGTATTCCAAGCTGACCTCACTACAACCTGCTTCTTAGATCGACAGCTCCACAATCCCATAATCCCGTCTCCTTCCATCACTCCCTTCCACGTCCACATCCACGTCTACATCCACATTTATCTTTCCTGGTGCTGTTGCCGACAGGAGCTGGGTAGTGTTCCTGTTGGTGGCCATGGTTGGTCGGGTCTTAGTTGGCTGTTGAGTTGAGTTGAGCCAACCTTCCTCCTTGTTGTCCATCAAAACACAATCTTCAAAATTATCCTCGTGGTTGTCATCCTGTCTCTCGCTCTTGCTCTCTCTTCTTTTAAGCCTCCTCCTAACATAAGGTTGCCGAGCCTACGACATGTCTCTATATTAATGTTAATGAAAACGGTTTTGTCGACAAATGGGTCCCATCGTCTACAAGCTATTTGCTCTTGAATTTGTAGCCCACGTGCTGTGCGCATCTCTTACAAGCCAGTCCTGTCGTCCTTGTTGCTCGGTCTTACATTCGTTTGCTTGCTGTTGATCTGCCGAGTCAGCCATCAGCCGCGCTCGAGCCACGCTGTCGAGCTGCTCCGCTTCTCGAATTCAACCACATCGTCGTCGAGCCGCAACTGGTGACCCTGTGCGTGTTTGGAAGGCAGGGGCTCGTTGTTGTCGGGGGGCGATAGGTACTGGAGGGTTGTTTCCCCGTGGCCTACAACCTGTCATAGATTCCCAAACCACAAGAAACAACACTTGTTGCTGGTCTCCTTTCAGACTCTGTCTGTCACCACGCCTCTGACTGTACAACGCCTTTTGGGGGGTCATTGGGTGGCATCCTGTCCTCTCCCCCGGTTCTATCTCTATATTGCGCTTTTATTGAAGTTACTGGTGCATTCTCTCCTCTTTCATCTCCCTCCCTGACCAGCCAGATTTCGCTGCAATTGAGCCACCATGGCACCGAAATTCAATTTCAAGGAGATTCGAAGGCGTTCGCTCGCCAGCTTCCGAACTAGTCGATCGACCGACACGTCGAGTAACGATGAACCGTTGAGTTCGAGTCAGGAGATATCTTCGGTAGGATCTATTACACCCCCTCCCTCGCCGACGAGTCGGATCCTGCCCTCCATACCCAAATTCCCGCCGTGACGAGACCGCCGCTTGAACCGAACAGCAATCGATACAGTATTGTGGAGAGTGTTGTCTCCGAATCTCGCTCAACTAAAGACCTCCAGGATCAGACCCAGCATCATCTGGCCTCGTCACAGTATGCGCCACAAGTGACCAGTATTCGAGATAAATCTACCGTAAGTCGCAGACTTGCCTTTCTACGCATTTTCCCGCTGTGATCCCACAATCTCTATATCCCCTCTCTCCGGCGCCACATGCCGCGCCTCTCGCTTTACCCCTTGAAGCGGCAGTTAGATGTAATCAACTTTTGTGGCATGTGCTTACGGTCGAACAGGTTTACCAGAAAGTTTTGCTTGTGACTGGCGTCATAGGACAAGATCCACATCCTCAGATCGATGGTACCGTGCTCGTATATCGCCCTGACAAGGCCTTCCCCTCCACCTCGTGGCCAGTTCAAGGCGCACGGTTTAAGGCTCTCATTTACCTCTTTCCGGGGCCGAACACAATATGCTTTGAGTATCGGAGATCTGGGACTATAGTGACACATCGATCAAGTATTGTCCTCTACATGTTCGACCCTAAGAATGCTCCGCCACTTCAACTCGCCATCGTGGTCGCTAAAGACTCTCCTTTCGCGATCGATTATGTCCCACCACACGAGTGGGAAGAGGTAAGCGATCTGGAAGTAGCAATTCGAAAGTTTCGTATGGCTGCCTATCTCTGGCAATCATTTACCGCCGAACAGATGGAGAAGAACGGTCTAGGTCGACGCACGTTCCGCTTCGATGAAGAATGGACAAACGGCACAAGCCATGCCCGCGACTTCCACGAACATGTGATGCGATCCGAGGCGCGAGTGCATATAGTTCGAACCGACAAGACAGTCGCTGAGATGCGTGATCTGGATTGTGTTCAAAAGGATCCTGGCACTCCGAAGAAGAATAGTCTTGTTGATATTACGGCAAACGCATTGAGGGATTACTTCCGCATGACACCCGGCCAGAAGCAGTACGTTGCAACCCTGGTACTCGATCCGCACCCGGATACGAAGGAAAATATGACAACGGACCACACGGTGTTTGGAGGGGAAGCTGGTGATGGCCTGCACCTAGCCATGTTTGGCTCGCAGTGCCTCCAATATTACCCGACCAATATTTCCGATGTTGTCAAGGCATTTAGGGATTGCTCGCCAACAGACGTCAAAATTGTCGCCAATGAGGCGAATGTGACAGGTAGTTCATGGGAGGCCGCTACTTATGGCATCGGCGCTCACCTCCGCGAGGTGGGCCACTTACTGGGGTCTCCCTGCCAGGAGAAGGGTATCATGGCTAAGGATTTTGTGACTCTGAACCGTGCTTTCATGATAAGAGAGGCCTATTCAACGCGAACTAAGTCGAAAGGTGGGCCAGTGGAGGCAAAGGACGAACCGACCTGGCATAGACTAGATCTTCTGAGATACCGATTTCATCCCTTGTTCCAAAATGCCACCGACAAGACTCCGTTTCCCGACGGAACCGTCCATGGATGGGTTGTGGAGAAGGACAAGCTACTCGTCACGACGGGTGCGGGGTTGTTGTATACGGAGATCTTCGCGGAGGGCGATGAGTTTTGTAGCACATGGATTGAGTATCCCCTTGACGGACATATGACTAAACGCACTACCTTGATAGAAGCAGAGCTACGTGAGCGGCTGCCCGAAGCTAAACGCCGTTCCAAATTGAAGATCATTGTCAGATCTATGAGCGGAGGAGAACTAGTGGTCGACGATTTTCACCAGCTGTGTACCAACTCGTCTGTCAAGCTGACTTCTGGGCCTTTGGGGAAAGTGGCATACCGAAGCACAAAAATTGGCGCCTCGCAGTTGAAAGACAGCGAGCCTCAAGAGGTTGTATTCAGCAACGCCGTGGCTAGTATCAATCGTATTCTAGTCCGCGTGACTGTCTACCATGGTGATGCGGTGGACGGACTCGAGTTCCACTATGACGATGGATCGAGCCAGCTTTTAGGCAAGCGAGGAGGAAAACCGGGTGGCGACAGGTTCAGCATGGGTTAGTTCTAGTTCCTGTTGCGCGGTCTTCTCGTTTTGTCGGAACGACTAGCTAATCAGTGCAGAAATTCACAATGCCGAAGTGATAGTAGGCTTTACCGTCCGAGTTGGATCGTGGATTGATGCCATTCAAATCATCACGAGCACAGGACGAAGATCGCCCTTCTATGGCAACATGAAGGGCGGATCCCCGTAGGTTTTCATCTAAATCACGCGTCGGCTATTCTGGTACTAACACTCATTGAAGGCGCACGCTGTTTGTGCCCAACGGTTACAAGATCTGCGGTGTGTCGGGAAGTTGTGCGGATTGGCTCGACAGCTTATCTCTGCTCATCACGCGATAGAGGAAGATTAGGAGGGTGGCCTCGACACAAGTAAATGGCGACTTGCGGCGTATATTGTCATAGGACGCATACTTGTCATAGGGGGCCGAAGCAGGTGTTTGTTTGGGGGGATACTACTAATAAGGAATTGAGAACAGGAGATGAGGAATGATACGTGTAAAAACTACGAACCATTTTCATCGGGTTCATACGATTGGGATCAATCAAGGTGGCTGGGGGATACCCAAGGAGCAATGTGATTGCATCTCGGCGTTGGTGGAAAGTTTAGGTACTTCATGGTAATGTTGACTGGCCAGGAACACTGTACATAAGAAGTTAGTCAACCAGACCACACAGCTGACACGCATTTAGCAACACTCTCCTACATCAACCTATGACAGGCCGTTTATAAGACATGGGCTGTTGGGCAATTCCTAGTGAAAACTGTAGTATTAGGTATCTCGACACGGATATTACGGTATTATAAAAAAGGACAGTTTGGAAGTTTTCAGACTCGCTATGAGGCCTGCTTCGAGGAGTCAACGTATAATCCATTACCTCTTCCATCTATGGATCAATCACCTGCAACAGTTTCTCGGAAGGCACAAATCTATTAAACCTGTGAGGTCGCAATACGCCAAAAATATTTAGAGCGAGCGCTGAGGTGAAAGGAAACTCGACACCTATATCTTAGTTAGTATCTAGTATACTTACCCTCAACCAGGGGGCAGAATCAATCTACGTATACATTCTTCCATTCCTCAAATGACGAAGGGAGAATTGGACTTACATAATAACAACTATCACACCAGCAGGAAGCTGCATCCTCCGACCCAGCTTGTTTTGATATTATGACTGGCCAGGAGGCCACCCAATCCTATATAGCCTCTGGTTGTCTACGCCATCTAGCTTGAGTTTAGTCCTGGCTCGAGTACGGATCCTAGATGGTGCTAAAGTTCTCATCGGAATCCAGGAGACAAGATTAGTTTCTGGACCTACCCTCTAGTAGGTATTATATACATATTATCAAAATCCATCCATGATATTCACTTTCTCTGTTTTATTATAGGTACCTACCTACATTACCTACCTAATGTAGTGGACACCCATACGAAGTACATACCTTAGGTACTACATACATGTATGTAGGTACATGTATGTAGGTATGCACAGGTAGAAAGAGAGGACGTTCTCGGCGGGGTCATTAGGTAAGGGGTACAGTACACAGGTAGGTAGGTAGGCAGATAAGCGATAGGCGAAAGGGTCGCTCAACGCTTAACCCAAGCCGGCTAAAGCTGGCAGACCCGCGCGAAGCTTGGGAAAAATGACTTCATCGACTGACTGCCTGCCTGTGAATAGCAACTGGTTGGGCGGTTCAACGAACGTGACTACCTCTGCTAGTGCTACCCACCCTACCTAAGTACCTACCTAACCTAAGGTCTCTCTTCCAGTTTCCAGTTCTGCTGCATGTTTGACTCACTTTGACCAAATCAATTACAGCATCGCTTTTATTGCCAAGTTCTGTATCCTTCGCGCATCTGTCCATCGGGCTGAATCTGCGATTTGCTTGTTGTCCCGACTCGACCGTAGAGAACGCAAAACTCGACCTTGTTGAAACTCTACCAATAGTCCGATTACTATACCAACGAGGTTCGTTGCCGGCGCACCCCCCTCCTACTCCTTCTGTTCTCTGTTCTCTGTTCCCTCTGTTAACCAGAGCCGTGAATCCTCCAGCGTCACCTCGTTTTAGACGAACCACAGCCGCGGCGAGAGTACACTTCCTATACGAAACAGCAAACGTAATCCAAGGCCACGACAGACTTGGCGACCAATTTTCACTGGAGAAGAACTCGAACCAGTCGAGAGAGAGGCAGAAAGCTAGATAGATATAGGCTGCAATCATGTCGAAACGAACCAGTGCCTCGAGCAATGATGGGGCATCCAAGGCAGGTGCCAGTGTCGGAAGCGAGCCCTGTATGTGGAATACCTACTCTCTCGTCCCCACGCATGAGACGCCATAGAACCACCTTCTTGGCAATTTGCGTTGTCGGGTATATGCCGCGCATGCAAAAATGGTCGGACATACCTGGCCAGGGGCGGCAGCAGTACTGACGGACGGGCTCAGCCTATGATAAACAGAAGGATCTCCTTGCATCGACTACCGGCCATTTCTCACTCTTGCGGGCTCTTCATATGGCAGACTACATCACTGAGTTGAACGGTACGCTGTCCCTAATACTATCTTGCATTCGCTTCATAAAACAGCTACTCCCAGACCATTGCTGACTGACAGACTTGCTTCCACAACAGGAGCTTGTGGCATTCTATCTGTCTTCTCCTCCTTCCGGTACTGCCTCGGCGACCCGTCAGACAAGAGCAACCTGTACCTCGCTTTGGCCTTCCTTCCATTCGGCCTCTTCTTCGACTTCATGGACGGACGCGTCGCGCGGTGGCGCAAGAAGAGTAGCATGATGGGACAGGAGCTGGACTCGCTAGCCGATCTGGTATGTAATTTCTACGACTGCCCCGTGTTTAGACTACAAACACTATAGTCTTTTCTCAAATATCACCTATCTTTGCCTTCATACACGCGCCGACTCGACGACGAAAGCTGCTGACTAGATACAGATATCCTTCGGCCTAGCCCCGGCCTGCGTAGCCTTCAGCATCGGCCTCCGCACGACGCTCGACCACGTGTGCCTAACTGTCTTTGTTCTCTGCGGCCTCACGCGCCTAGCCCGGTTCAACGTAACGGCGGCCAACATCCCCAAGGACGCCACGGGCAAGGCGAGCTACTTCGAGGGCACCCCAATCCCCACGACGCTGGGGCTCGACGCTCTCATGGCTTGGTGGGTCTCGCAGGATCGCATCCTCGCCGATGTCCCTGGCGGCCTCTGGTTCGCCGGCTCCGCCCTTGAAGTCCACCCTGTCGTCCTCCTGTTCGTCATCCACGGGTGCCTCATGTGCAGTAAGAGTCTACATGTGCCGAAGCCTTAGACTCGCTCATGTAAGAGGGGCTGGAGAGTTAATGGTACAACACATCTTGAGTTTCTGGGGCTCGGCGACATCGGAACGGATAGTCTGTGTGCGTTTATTATACCTATACCATTGATGGCCGGGCGTAGACGGTCGTTGAACCGGTAGGAACACTACATGATGATATGATACGGATGGGTCTGTTGTGAGGGGTTTTTGGTTTAGATAGATTGGTACGCTTGCGTTATGATTATTTTATTCACACAAGTAACTTTGTTTACTGCACTATAATGCGGTTTAGGACTCTTTGTGGTTTATGTTGGTGAGTGACTTGACTAATTGTATGAGCGAGTACATATTGTGAAAGCGAGTATAGCAGCGACAAGCCGCTTCACCTCTGGGTGTATTAATCGGTTTGATTGCCGATGCAGGCATAATAGAGATGACGAGGAAGAGTCGAGGAACTTAGCAGTCAGATAAATATTTTCGGTCATTTATCTCAAAGGCAGGGTTCGAATCGGGACATGGATGAGGGTATTGTCACCAGACAATTTAAACTTCATCGAATATTGAGCTTACTGGAAGACAGGAATGTGTTAGGTAGGTGTCTTGAAGGATATCTGTCAGCTCTGCACGCTAAATCTACCAGGTGGATGTGTAAGTATCTGCCTTAACTCATCCCTATCACGGTATCGACCCCATTCCTTTCTCCTCGCGCGAGCCAGTGGTGTAGTAATACAAAGCCGTTCCCCAACCCCTCAGAGTCCGAAGTCCAAACTTATGCGTGAAGCTCGGGTTCCTATCCCTAGATGTCAGACCAGACAGACCAACAACTCACATGGCCCGCATCTTCCCGTAGACTGAGATCTAGCTGGCCTTGTGTCGTTATCTCCGAATAATAAAAGATGCAGATCCGGAAATGATGATATATTCTTCGGCGTAGAGGGTGGGTAATGTGGGTATAATGTGTGCTGCAGTATGGACGACGCTTAGAATAGCTCGACGCGACCCGACCCGACCCGACTTTCATCCATGTCCCGATCCTTCAGCTGTCACGGCTGAGCAACAAGGTGAGTAGTAAGTGTATACCCTAGGAGTAGATAACCACACACACACACACACACACAAAGCAAAGGATGCAAAAGATGACGGAGAACAACAAATGCTCATCTTCCTCAACCATGTGAGCCCACCTCCTGAATCAATTCCCGCAATACCCCCTTTTCGGCCAGCACGCGCACCCACTGGTGAACGGCAGGCGTGTAATCCCTCTGGCGCGCACGGTTCATCTCGACGGCGTCGTGCACGGCTGCCACCTCTTCGACGTAGCGCGCCTCCAGCGCCTCCGTTTTGGCGTGTAGCTCTTCCCCCGTCAACGTCTGAGCGTTATTCGGTGGTGAGGAAGAGAACTCCGCGAGGATCTGCTCGCGGTTTAAGTTGAGGCGCGCGAGGCGCTCGTCGGGGAAGCTCTTCCACACGTCGCTGACACCGAGCGCCTTGGCTGTCGCGAGACTCCTCGCGAGGCTTTGCGAGAGCGTTAGGAGGGGCGATTGGCAGATGGCCAGTAAGTTGAAAGACCGATTTCCATCGTCGTGTCGCCTCATGCGCTTCTGTATGGCTTCACTGGCGACGTTGAGCCAGGTGTCGGGGGCATTAGGCCCGTAGGGACCTAATGAATCAGCCGGTGTTCTTAGGATGGGGGGAGATAAACGTACCTAGACAAAGCGGCAGACTCTCGAGACCGTCGAGCTCCCATACTTGGCCATCGACTGGGACGAAGGCGATATAATGATACGTGCTTGGCTCATGGTTTCGCTTGCTAGGGTTAGATGTTTTTCTTCTTTTCTTCGCGGGGGCTGCCTTCCTTTTGGCTGCTGACTCTAACTTGTTGTCGAGCAGCAGGTCCTCGGATAGTAAGTCGTTTCGACTAAGAGCTGGTTAGAAAAACGGCCGAGTGCTGTACTGGAAACTTACCGAGCAACGGAATTGTGGATGGCGCGGATGAAATCGTTGGTATCGAGCGCATGCCCACGATGAGGCGGGGGGAGTGACGTTGTTGTGTTTCGGAATTCCTCAAGTTCGGGGCCGAACTTGACAGCGTGCGCATTCATGATGATATTCATCAAAGCAACGGTAGCACAAGCGTTGGCGGTGGTCTAATCGCGGTTAGCTTCAAGTAGGTCAGAAGCGACAGTTATGACATGCCTGGTTACCAAACCAGAGGTTTGCCGGACAGCCCTGGCGGGCTTCGTTGGACTCGTCTTCATTAGTCCATTCGTAGAGAAAGATAAGGCCGTAGACGGGGTTCCTAATCGTTTAGCCGCGCTCCTGCTTTAATATCCGAAAACCAGACTTACGGGAGTTCTGCCAGAGTCTTCGTGTCTAGCGCAAATACTTCTTGTACCTTGAGGGTTCTCGCATTGAGATCCTGGAGCATGGCGTTGAAAAAAGCCTATTATATTGATATTAATGAATCGAAAGGTTGGCTACTTTAAACAAATCGTAGACTCACGGGTTCGGATTCCAACTCGACCCACCCACGGTATTCTTTACGCTCGTCGATATCCATGCGGGCGAATATCTGTTCTTGAAGAATGGCAACCTCCTCGGGAATCATTTGTTCTCGAGCAGCCTCTGCAGCTCTCCGCTTGGGTCTGTCGGCCTTGGTTATGGGGGGTTTGGCCTCGTTGGGCTTCTCTGAAGGCATTACGCACTCTTCGTCATACTTCGTAGGCACCTTTTTAGCTCTGCCCGAGCGGCGGATGCCGTTAGTTATGGGTAGGTCGTCGGAATTGGTGGACGGCGCCACCGCATTATCCTCCTCCAATGTGGCCATGAGTGCGGATGATGAGTATTCTGTTGCGGTGGCGAGTCTGGTTAGATGATGTGGGATGCCGTGGTTGATATCGGGGATGTTGTTAGTGGGGCAAGGCATAAATGGAACCATGCCCGTACAGGTGCTGGTCCTCCTCATGAATATGAAGGGCAGTTATCGGTTATTTATTCATTCCGGGACAGTAGGTAACAGTGTTCCGCATAAAGACACCGGGCTTCGCCGGCCGAGACGGAGAAGTGGCCTCCGTTTTGAAGCTGGCAGGTAGTGCGATAAATAAACTTCACCAGCTGAAAGTAAGTCGATACTGGGTGGGTTCTTGTATAGCAAGGAAAACCCGGCGTCTATGCTAAGCCTTTGCAGGATTATGCGCCTAAGGTACTTAGCTGTAGTAGCGGAGGTAGGTCAAAGCCATCCGCTCGATAAAAAGATGATATGCTGTGTTTCGCAATATTCTGTGTATGGCCAATGTGTTGTTGTTGAAGACGGATATGTGAGGGAAATGTAGCGGAAGCTTGCACAGCTGATGGCGTTACCCAGCAGGCGTTGTAACACACATAGTAAGAGGTGAAACTACAGTTTATTCATATCAGCTGTGCCCGAGTATCATACCGGGCAGGAGTTCTTATTATTCGCGTGTCGGACATGCTTGAACCCGGGCTCTATCTAAGTCGGAAGTATCAAATGTGGAGGTCATAAACAGAATGAGACGAGAGAATAAAGAACGAAATGGATCATGAAAGACGTACCTCTCCAGCCTTGAAAGAGACACGCCAGGAACTACACGCCCATGGCAGCAGTAATTTAATGTAGATTCAGAGTTCCAGTCCAATTAGGCGCCAGGTATTGTGGTCTACTGCTTTCAAAACTGCTTTCAAGCAGGGGGTTTCGTTATTTGAATAGTGAGACTAGAGAGAGAGAGAGAGAGAGAGAGAGAGAGAGAGAGGCAGCAAGCTAACTAACAAACACCAGTGCAGCTTCAAAGGCAGCTCTCAGCTCAATCGAAGATGAGCCTGGAGAAATGGAGAGCAATGAATTACAGCAGATGACTAGAAAAGTAGGTAGGCAGGTATAGAGAGCGTGCTCATTTAAGAAGCATATGGTTACATATGAGAAGTTGGACGGTTGCTCAAGCCCCAAGCTTCCAGCTTGGGGTCAAGCCAAGCTGTACTACATAACCTACAAGCTGTCTCAAGCTGTCTGTCTGTCTGTGCCTGCCAATCAAACACCCAAGAGAGCTCTAGCTCCCCCCCGGGTCCTGCCCGAGCAGCAAGGCGGCTTTAGTGGGGGTGGCTGATGTGGCTCATACGCTAACATGAACATCCATGCAGGGATGCAGGGTCTGGGTCCACCTGCTCAGACCTGACGCCAGCTGTTGACTCTTTTTTTCTTTGGAGTTTCTATTGGACGCTTGACGCGCCGCGACTTTGAGCCCACCACATGCACAGCGCTACCTACCGCTACTTGAATGGGCATTCATTTATTTACAAATTTAAGTCTCATCTCATGTGTACCCGCCTGTAGACTACTACGATAACAACCACTTGCCCGCACACTACGCGGCCGTGTTACCAACACGAGATAGCTTTCGAAACGGCTTTATCCCTCTCTGACTAGAGCCATTCTCTGCTCTTCTCGTCCCGTAGCTTGCCCCCCCCCCGGATGCCCTCGCACTGACGGTCTTGCGCTGCCGCCGTCGCTATCACGGAATGCCATGAGTTTCGCAACACCGCGTGGCCGTGTAGGCGGCTTTCCCGATACACCGAACGCCAGCATCAGACAACGGGTCCCCGCTGCTCCCGTT
>NQIM01000553.1:0-24816 GCA_003426235.1 Xylaria polymorpha
GTTCGGTTCGGCTTAGGTTGGTTGGTTTGGTTTGGCTTGGCTTGGCTTGCCTCGGCTGGAGTTGGTTCTTGTACTACTTATCTAACATGTATGGCTTACGGCTTATGGCGTATCTTAGATATAGGAGAAAAGATTTCTACTAACCTAGACTCTAACCTAGTAGGTTTCCGTTGCGAAGCGCGGCCTTTTTTGTTTTTGGTCTTTTTGATTCTAGGGATTTATAGTCTAACCTAGATAGCTAGCTAGCTAACCTTACCTAGCTTGTTAGTGCATTGAACAAAGGAATGAATGACTTCCAGTTAGTTGTCAGTGAGTTCCGATAATGTTAGATGCTGTTTACATCCCAGAGTCCATTTCTTTAGTTGAATGCAGGCATACTACTACATAGGGATATTATGTAACTCTCTACAAGACTACCTATGTACCAAACTGGGTAGGATACATATGCCATACACTCATCGTAAAGCAACCAACCAACCACACCGTCCTGGATTTGATCATGTAGGAGTAGGACGTACCTACCTACCTACCCTACCTAGCTACCGAATATCCGAGATGCATCCCTACCCAAATAAGCCTGTCAAAGCGGTTGTTTTAACCGATCAGGTCATGAACGGACCGTATAAGGCTGAAACGTGGCAGGATGAATGGGTCGGTCGATTTGGGAACTAACAAGGACACTTCACTCACTCACTCATTCACTTACCGACCTCGCCCGCCTCATACGTATGTATGTATGCTGTTATGTATACTACGAACCTATCTAGCAAGAAGGTATCAGTTACGTACCTAGATAGTTGGCATATCGCCCCGGTGGTAATCTCGTGATGATCCGTCTACATATGTCTGTCTGCAGTGTATTGCGGTTCGACACGCCCACATTACAGGGACTTTGTCCCGAGGACTCAAGCTATCAAAATACCGTAGAGCGGTCGTCTTAGACGAGTTAACTACACTGCGTGCGACGAGCGAAGTGTGTTAAGCACACACATCATTGTCAAAGCAACTACCTAACCCTAGTCTAGATCTGTGCCGCTCACCTTGTAGGGCTGATACATGTGCTATTTTTTTCGTCCGAGGTGTGGGTTGATCCCATCGTCGTATGTTCATGTTGAAGTTTCCCGATCATGAAACAAATATCTTACCTTCCTATCTACTACGTCGTAAATTCCTTAGCTACCCAGGCTTCGCGACAGCCTACTCACCTGCATACCGGAGCAAAATCAATCAATCGTCAAGAACTGGACACGGTGAACAGTAAGCAACCTCTTTCATGTTCAGCTCAGCTCAGTTCATTTCAAACCGGTTCAATTCCGCGGTAGGTATCTACAGTCGGCGCCCGCATGTCTCCCGCTCACCGTGAGACAAGTATAGCACAGCAACGCAACGCAACGCACCGCACCGCAGTGCAGTGCATGCGCCGTAGCGTATATCGAGCCTCTAGTTTATGCAGCCTAATTAGCTCGAATCGGTCCGGATCGGATCAACCGACAGAACTCACCTCGTATCTCGCTCCCGAAAACACGTTCCACCGCCCCCTTAAAACAAAACAAAAACACGAATCTCTCGCGACCGAAACGAAGCAAGACAAGGCTGGGCCAGTGAATGATATTGATTTCAAAATCAATCGATGGGCGATGGGCGATGGGGAATGGTGATGAGATCAGCAAAAGCTATATTAGGTAGGTAGGTTACCTACAGTACTTAGGTAGTGGAGGAAGAGACATGTTCGGGCCCGTGAACGTCTCACCAAGAAAGAGAGCCGCAACGTCCTTTGCCCCGGGCCCGGAACCGACCCTCGGTCCCGGGACGCCTTGTCCCAACTTTGTCTTTGTCTTTACCCACTTCCCACTCCCCCTCTCAACCTTTCCTCTGGAACTCGAAAATATAGATCACATAATAACTTTACTTTTTTATGTACGCTAGTGGCACGGCTGTTGCCTGCCGAGAGAGACCCGGTCAGGCGGTACTATTTTCGGGGAAGGATGACAAGTGTTTCGTCATCCACTTTTTCTTCTCCTCTCTTTATACCTCATTGATTGATTGATCGATTCATGGCTGACGACGACGGTCATGACCATGATGCCGACGGTACAACTGTTGTCGTCCGCACTCCCTCCCTGGAACTGAAAGGGGCTCGCCGAGTCCGGCATTGATCCGAGGTCTTGGGATCGGCTCCTCTTTAGAGGATTCGGATTCGCCTTGGTTGTATGTACAGTAGTAGGGTTGAATGTCTCCCTCTCGCTATTTATCCCGTGAATAAACTATGCATGCGAAGTTAAGCGAGGGTTGTACCGAATGCGAGGGGCCGGTGTAAGATGCCAGGCGTGGGATGCCAATGCACCTATGCAAATGCAGCGCCCGCTACCTCTGTCTGCTGGAGTCATCACTTAGTATGCAACAAGTCGGGGGCCACGATGCATCCAAGCCCCAGAAGTCGGGTCGTGGCGCATTTGCACTTCTGTTTTTGGCCACTACTGCGCCGTTCGCGCCCTGATACGTCAATTGTTTCTGCACCAGTAGGGTGACGCCGCTAATAAGGACCAATAGGAAATGTCAAGCCTCCAAGCGCAGCTGATGCTGCATGGAAACGTCGCATCCGAGGATTCTGTGCATAAGTAGAGGTAGTAGGTAGTACCTACGTTGTCAGCAAACTTGGGGATAACCACCCCTATAAGGAGATAGATTTTATTTGCGGTGGCTGCTACCTACCTAATGTAGTTTTCACTCGAGCGTGGGAAGAAAAGATGCCTGGTCGCTGCAGAGCTGCGGCGTAGGCTCCAGCTCGAGGAAGCTTGACTAAGCTAGCCCAAGGTTGGGACGCGCCCTGGTGAAGTGGTAGCCAGCCAAGCGAGGATCTGATCTCTTCCGTCGCTGGCTGCCACATGGCCTATAGGGACCTTGCGATCGTCGTGGGGGAGGCTCGGCCCGTGCGCTGCGAGGAGGCTGAGAGCATATCTGTGACAATAACGGATCCGCTATTTGTCCGATGAAGCGGTATACCCAGCCCGAGGCATGCCATCATGGAACTTTTCAGCGGGTAGACTTGTATTTCCCTGTTTGCTGACAGGGGAGAACGCCTGTGCTTAGACTAGCCTAAGGCTAGACCGCAACGCCTACGAAGACTCGTCGTTACTGGAGAGGTCTTGATAAGCCTTACCAAGTGATCGCCCACCGGGTTCATGATCTCCCTACTACCTTGAGATCAACGCAATACCCACACGAAATACATGCCGTACATTGTATCTGGTATCTATATATAGGGCTGAAAGAGGCAGGGCTTGTTTCGTCGCACTAATTATGCTATCGGGGTTCCATGAAACGAGATGCTCGCTCATACTTGGTAGGTAGGAGGGAGGCCATGACGATAGGTCGCATCATCTGGCTCTGTTTATTTGGTTACGTCTTCTTTTTTTAGGGCCCGACGACATCTCTTGGGTTACATGGTCGTACAGCCCGGCCCAATCTCAGCCCTTGTCAAGCTGCTTGCTCGACATAGCATTGAAGCTCTCCGAGGATAGGGTTTATATAATGCATCGGTGTTACACCTGTAAATGACGTGTTATGGAAGACAACTCACAGGAGTCAAGCTGGCCAAGTCTAATCAGCAGACATATATACCTTCAGTTGTGTATCGACCTTCTCGGGTGATAACGTCATAGCAACACCTTTGGCTCTAACCTTTGTTCTGAAGGGTATCGCCTTTGCCTTTAGACCGACCTACTTGCCTACGCCTGTGGCTACGTGCAAGAGAGTGATTTTTACTCAAAGCGAGGATGTCTATGTCAGGCGGGCGCCGTACTAGCGGCGGAGCGGCACCATCGACGCCTGAGCCGACTATGGACGACGAGGTCCTAGAAGAATATGCCGATATGTTCGCGCATCTGCGTGCTACTGACGAAGCTCGCGCCCGAGCAGGCGACGCCCGAGGCCTTTGGACGTCGGCCAACGGGACGATTTCACACCTATCCTCCCATTTTGTCACAAGGCCAAACGTCGATTTCAGCGGTGGTTGGACTTTCCAACTGCAGAATCTCTGGCATCTATACTACGTCACCGGCAAATACTGCTCAGAAGAGGCGGTGGCGCCGGCTGTCCTTCAACTTATCGAGACTTCCCAGCGCGGTCTGCTGGCACGAAACCAAATTGGCAGCAGTGGCGCTGTGGAAGTAGAACATGCCCCCGTTGTTGTTCGAGTCGGCAACCACATCATACACCAGTATCTCTGGCAAGACTTGCCTTTCCTTGTGCCGGATATGACGAGCTACTGGATTCAAGATTGCGCGCGGATGAGTTGCAGCCAACGAGTAAGGATCAGCTCATTTTGGGCGTCCCTTGTAGCGGCTAGCTCGGCATCGTGGTCATATGGGCTGTGTCGAATCGCGCTCATGGTTCTACGTGATACGCTAGAGACCCAGCGGCTACTTGTCAGGGCTGGCGTCGAGCCAGGTGGCGAGGACAGCGAGAACACGGGAAGAACGGTCGACATGCTGACGATCGCGGACTTGCTACTTGCGGCCAACGCATGGCTTGAGCGGGCCGGGGCCAGGATCACGCAACTCTGTGAGGCTGGCGACGACAACGCGACGACACGGCTGACGATACCGGTGCCAGAGGAAGTCAGCCTCCCCGGACCATTAGCTCAAGCGGCTGGCATCCAGGCGGTCCCCGGGGGCTTCAGCTCGCAACGGTGGTTTTTCTGGCTGCAACGGCTGGACGAAATAGGGGCGGAAACATCCCCCCAGGGATCAGCGGGCAGCTCGGCGGCGGGCATGATGTCGCCCTTCGTGCAGAGGGTACGGGAAGAGAAGCAGCTGGCACGGCGGGTGACGTACAACATGATCTACACGGCCAGCCAGTCGAACTCGACGATAGTGCAAGAGCTGATCAGGATGGGAAGATTGCCGCTATGATTCATGGTTGGTTAGTCAAACAAGGGATGCTGTTTATGATGAGGGTTCGGTTACGAGAAGTCGGACGAGGCGTAGCCACGCAGATTCTCGTATGATACAGGTGGATTAAGACTTGATTCCGTATAGAGGCTTCTGTTCTAGAGTGATAATATTATCATATTACTGTTTTCTGTTTGCCTTGATGGCTTGAGCACCAGAGTGCTGAGGTTATGGAGGAACAGACGGAGTATGGAAATAGATAGAATAGCATAGGATAGGTATTGTTAGAGGAGGTTGGAAGTAGTCTACGTATAAGGAGGAGATTTAGTATAGGTTACCTAATGACGAAGCAAACGTTCCCATGTCCACTCAAAGAGGCAGGGACGATATGAATGATGGTCCTACCTGCCCTTCCACAACTTACAACTCTCAGTCGCCAACTGTCATCAATTGCCAGCTGCTAACAGCCACATGGGTCCTAGCAGCCGTTAGCGCACTTACGTACGCTTTAATAACTTAGAAGCCAAGACCCGACGACGCCGCCCTTCCAGACCAGCGAGCGTCCCACTGTTTGACTGGGTTCAGGGTCCGATCAACCGCGACAGGGATAGAATGAGTTGCATTGCACCAGCAATGGAGGCTGAATGAAAGCTGTCCTCATTATTTCGAGGTGCGCCGTCTGCTGAACACCTGCGAAACCCACGATAGTTGGATCGATCGATCCCTTTCCTGCCTGCCCCCGCGACGACCTGCGATTATTAATGTTCGGTTAATGTAGAAGACATTGGCACAACCGATTCGATTCGATTCGAACCCTGGCGAATTGCGGTTCCTCCACATCCTACTATTCGACCCCGATTGACCCCGGTTACGTACTCCTACATCCATCGTAGGGGGGAAATTGTTGGTGTTGGTATCGGTGTCGTAGCGTTCGCACGTGGACACAGACGATACAATAGCCTCGGGGAATAAAAAAGTAGATCGCCTTCTATCTGGAATAGGATTGATTGGCCCAGACGTTCCAGCTGCCCGTGTGACGGCAACACCGGCGCGCACGCGACTGTGTATTGCGTTGCGGCCAGGGGCCCCGAGACCGAGAGTGGAGGATTGAGTCGATAGGACAATCACGGTCACGATGAACGGCTACGATGAGAAGCATCACTTCGGTGACGAGCCAGAGCCCGGCAACTTCGTGCGCGCCTTCGATGCCTTCCGTAGGAACACCTAATCCCTATGTATCTAAAGCAATCAAGCAGACAAGCTAACAATCTGACCCCCTAACAGCCAAGGCGAAGCCGCAATACGTAACCCGCACATCCGGCGGCGGGAAGTGGACGGTAGCCATGATCGTCGTGTCGGCGCTGCTGTTCTGGACGGAGCTGGCGCGGTGGTGGGAGGGCGCCGAGGACCACACGTTCAGCGTGGAGAAGGGCGTGGGGCACGACATGCAGATCAACCTGGACGTGGTGCTGCGGATGAGCTGCAAGGACCTGCACGTCAACGTCCAGGACGCGGCGGGAGACCGGATCCTGGCGGCGTCGCGGCTGCAGGAGGACCCGACGCTGTGGTCGCACTGGGTCGACAGCAAGGGCCTGCACAAGCTCGGCCGCGACAGCCAGGGGCGCGCCGACACGGGCGCCGGCTGGCATGACGAGGGCTTCGGCGAGGCCCATGTCCACGACATCGTCGCCATGGGCCGCAAGACCTCCCGCTGGGCTAAGACACCGCGTCTAGGCCGCGGCACCGCCGCAGATAGCTGCCGCATCTACGGCTCCCTCAACCTAAACAGGGTTCAAGGCGACTTCCACATCACGGCGCGCGGCCACGGTTACGCCGAGATGTTCGCCGAGCATCTGGACCACAAGGGTAAGTAGTCTCCAACACGAAAATCTCAAACCCTAACTAACAGAGATTAAATCCCACAGCCTTCAACTTCTCCCACGTCGTCTCCGAGCTCTCCTTCGGGCCATACTACCCATCGCTCGTGAACCCACTCGACCGCACCATCAACGTAGCGGAAGCGCACTTCCACAAGTTCCAATACTTCATGTCGGTGGTGCCCACCATCTACACGGTGGCGGGCGGCAGCGCGCGCACCAGGACCATCTTCACGAACCAGTACGCCGTGACGGAGCAGAGCAAGGAGGTCAGCGAGCGGAACGTCCCGGGCTTGTTCTTCAAGTACGACATCGAGCCCATCCTGCTGACGGTCGAGGAGCGGCGCGACGGCGTCCTCACCTTCCTCGTCAAGGTCATCAACGTCCTCTCCGGCGTCCTCGTCGCCGGCCACTGGGGCTTCACCCTCACCGAGTGGCTCCTCGAGGCCATCGGGCGCCGCAGGAGGAGCGGCCGCAGCGAGGGCGTCATCGGCGCCAAGGAGGGCTATGATGATTGATCGGTTGATTGAACAATTCAACCCACATAGATAGTTTCAATCGCTTGATTGATTGAGTGGAACGCGGGGTATCGGATTGGGTTACCAAGAACCCTACCTACCTACCTACCTACTTACCTCCCCGCGATGTAAAGAACGCATGAAAAGGAGTTAGGGTCATTGCTTTGTTTCCCGGTTTTCTTTCATCATTTTCCGATCTGTATTTCTCGCCTGTCTCTTCCTTATTATATCATCTCTATATACGAGAAGTGTAGTTTGAATAGAAGATCGATCGACCACGAGTAACACGCCATTCTTATCCAAGACCTACCAACTAGACTGAGTATCTACGAAGTGTCAATACCAATATCTTCTGTAGCCGACAGACAAACAGACAGACAGACAGACAGACAGACAGACTTTCGCCCCAGATATGAGATGTTCCCTAACATCGATAGTTAAACTAGGTAAAGAGATAAAATGCCAAATAACAACTACAACAGTCCAAGGCAATCCACAAACCCATAAGAGAGAACCCAGTCGCCATGTTCCAAAGCTCAACAGCTTGCTAAACCTACCTATCTAATCATGCCGGGCATCACCAGATACAGACCGCTAGGGGTCCTAGATATATCGCAGTCGCGGAGGTATTAACCGCTTTAACGGTATGCTAAACAATGTATTTTCGAGATGATTCGTAACAGATTATGACAAGTGACAAATTAATGACAAATTCAACAGTCATAGGCAAGACAAAGACACATAGTGTTAAGAAACTCAATTTACTATCAAACCAAGAGCAGCCCAGCACATTTCGGTTGCAATTCATTCTGTTAACGAGTGTATCAAGAGTACATATCATCAGGAAGGCAAGGTCCACCAGGATAGAAATCCAGTGGCATAGAGCCAACCTCAGGGTTAGAGGAGATCGGGGAAAAAAAAGATCCATGAAACCGAACGCTGCGAAAAGAACCGAAATTATCACACAGCAGTGCTTATGACCTGCCAATCATTCAGAAGGAATCGCATATCAGTCAGGCCAAGGCTATCCTGCAGCATCATGTACCCGAACTATTTCTTTGATAGCTTTTTCTGCTGCTCGAACAGAAACTCTTCATCAGACGCATCGAGTATATCGTATTCCTCGTCTGTCAAGAAGCCGTTGTCGGATTCTTCGGCCCAATCATCGTCGCCACCACAATCCTCAAACCCGTCCTCATCATCGGCAGATGGAGCAATAGTCTCTGTCTCAGTCTCAGTCATAGCTTCGACTTCTGGACGAGCTTTGTAGACACTCCCAGAGGGAGATTCGTGATCTAGTTTGGGGATGATCATGCGACTTCCCTCAATAGCTACCTCTTCCGTCTCTTCCGCCTCAGTTTCAGACTCCTCGACAGCAGGAGCTTCTATCTTGACATGCTCAGCCTTCTGTAATGCCTGAACATTGACATCACACCACAACTTGTGACCGAACTTGACACCATCCGGAGTTGTTAGGCGCCAATACGAGATAACCTTGCCGTCGCGATCCGGAGTGCGCATCAATACGGTGAAAGGAAACTCGTGGCCTGGGTTTAGAACATCGTAACATACAGTAGACTCGGAAGCAGAGACCAGCTCATGGATACCCGCAGGGTGAGCAGGGTCGACAGCGCCCATATAGTCTCCACCCACGAACTTGACAGCACATCCGGCAGGCCATGGAATTGTACCTTCATTTCGGAGGACCCATGTTTGTTCAAAAGTATGGTTCGGTGGAAGAACGGAGCCATCTTGAATCGTATCCCACTTGAAAACCGCGACGAGGTCTGCATTAGCAGCGTTAACTTGAAGAGGCTTCGCGGGAGCTGGTAGCTCAATATTAGTGCTCTCCTCTTTGATCTCGGGCTCCTCATCGAGCTCCTCCTTGAGCTCCTCCTTGACCTCGACAGTAGGTTGAACATCGACGATAGTCTGGACAGGGGTGGCTACGATGTTTTCCATTGAAGTAGGCTTGCCAGGTGATTGTGTGGACGTGCGAGCACGTTGGCACCTGTCGCCCATGGTGGGCAGACGCTGACCGTCCTCGTGTTCTCCCGTAGTTGTCACACTGACGTGACGCACTGGCGTCTTGAATTTAATCAACGGGTGCGTCTTGTTATGGGTATTGGCAGGGCTAGCTTCGCAGTTTGCACAAAAGTCAGTATCGTGACAGACAGCGCACTTGTATCGCTCGCCGACGATATATCTAGAGCGACCTGCACGGTGAGAGCACAGCGGACCATCGCAGCTGATACCGTAATGAGTAGCACGCGAAGAAGTGCGGAAAGGTCGGTCGGCTAAAGGTTCGTAAATAGCAACGAAACGGTGGTTAGCGTGGATGAAGCTGGCATCCTTCACGCAATCTGAGCAATAGTCCCAGTCAGGACAGTCGAGACATTTGTGGCGAATGCCCCGAACGTATTTATCGCAGCCATCGCAAATGGCGTTGTGGAGAACATTACGTCCAGGCTCCATTCGAGAGGAGACTAGGTAATCAAAAGAAGTGCCTTTAACAGCAGGGGTGAAACCGTGCTTGGGATGATGGCCGTGCTGATTCTTTGCAAAGCATGTTTTGCAGAGATCGTAATCATCGCACGTTGTGCAATGAACAAACTCTTCTTCACGGAATTCTTGTACGCAGCAGTTGCAAGTTCGAGCATTGTAGTCCGCGGTCGAAGCGCATGAAAGAGAGGGGATGAGGAGGGGTCGAGTAGGAAGAACGACAGAGGAACGGGCTGGCGACTGGGCTGGCTTGGAAACGGTGGGTGCGGGCCGTATTTAGGGGCGATGTGAGTACTGCTGCACTTGATGTCACCGTCAACAACAGTTCGCTTGATAAGCCAGTGTCCGTCACCGTAACAGGTAATGCCACGATCGACACACTCTTGGCAAAGGTCAAAGTCACCCTCGTCACATATCGAGCAGTGAAAATGGGCCTCGGGAACAGATTGGTCGCAGCTATTGCAGCAGACAGTGAATGGCCGCTTCATACATTCTTGCTGCTCGACTACGCTGTCCTTCGTCTCGTTCTTCTCTACGACTGGGGTTGTGGACTTCATAACCGGTGCGGACATTTTAGATAGCTCTGGGATCTCGAGCTTGCTCAACCGCGCTGCTGATTTAGCCATGAGATCCATCAACGCCTGAGACCTGGGGAGAGATCGCCGAGAAATAGCCGCCAATTCTCTGGCAGCCATATCTCTAATGCACGCCTCACGCATGAGGTTAGCTAAGGTAGCAGAAGAGCCCTGAGCGAGGCTGGAACAGGTAGAAGTAGAGAATTCAGACTCGCGGGTGACCAATGGCTGCGCATCAGTGCATGGCCCAAGGAAATCTATCACTTCTACGCCGTTGGCGTCACGCCTCAGATGAATCCTTGGATTGCCCCGGGCTCGCCATTCCTTGACGAAGGAGGGGAAATCTTGACTGGTCTGAGGAGCGATAACTGTGTCAACTCCGGGCGTTTCGCTCACAGGAGCTTCGGCTATCTCGTTCTCGACGTGTTTCTCGGGTTCTTTCTCGGGTTCTTTCTCAGCCTCAGATTGGGTTGCTCTCACAGTCTGAGCTTCTTCTTCGGGGACATCCTCTATGGAGACTGGCTTGGGGGCCGGAATATCCTTGACCGGCTCGGTCGGGATTGTGGTGACACGTAGCTTCAATTTCTGCTTGGCTTTGGCGGCCCTGTATAGTTGCTTGTAGACGGAAACGTTTGTTGGGCTGAGGACTACAAAGGTAGTGGCTGAGTCTGAGTACCGTTCGATCACAGCAGCTGTGTTAACGGGTATCTGTAGAAAACATCGGACCTAGCGATACCATGTCAGCGGTTATCAGACCCATCATTCAAGACAGACTAAATGAAAACAAACCTTGTCCTCAAATGTGTTAGGGCCGAGGTCCCTGAGCGGAAGCTTGAATCGACGGGTTGCCCCATCGAAATTGATCTTGAGAGTAATCAAGGTATCGGCGGCGGCGGTTGCTGATGACGAAGCCATCTTCGGTGCACGTGGGCTGCTCCGAACAATGGTGTCAGCGCTTTAAAAGGTGAAATTGGACTGTCTATTGAAGTATTGATGCTTTAGGAGAGAAGTTGATGACAATGCTGATGATGGTTGCGGAGAGTGGATGATGGAGAGCTCCCGGGTATGGGAGAGCTAGGGAGTGAGAGTGAGAGTGAGGGAAGGAGGAGAAAGAGCATGTCAGGACCCAAAGTGACGAGAAGTGGTGCTGTAGGGAGTCTAGCGTAGGGAGCCTGGGCGAGAGCAGCATGGGGCGTGCAGTAGCGCAGGCCACGGGGTGGGGAAAGAAGCCTAGACAGGACCTAGATAGAACCTAGAGCAGCGGAGGCGGAGGGAGACAGGCGGGCTGGCAGGTGGGACGAGTCGGACGAGTCCATATACGGTACAACTCTGCTAGAAATGTATCCACAGGCTAGGAGAACCGAGACCTACATACCGATACATAAGCTGATGCTTGCTTTATTATGACCGACGACCGATCAGCTTGATGATGTCCGTTTTCAAGGGGTTCCGGGCTATTGTGCTGTCACTGGTAAATGATATACCTGCCAAGTGCCGGTGGCATACGTAGGTATGTAGATTGGACACTGAACGCAATTGCTTGTCGCCTTCCGAGGCTGTTATTACCAAGTAGGTTAGCGTACCTAGAGTAGGTAGGTAGGTAGGTGGGTGTACGTGGGTGATGATAAAGCGGTCAGCCGGCTAGTCAATCAACCAGGCAATTGAGAGACAAACGACAGCGGTCACGCAACAAGTAAAGTCTGAGGCGCAGTGTATTAGTGATGGAGGAGATAAGAATGGTCACCTATCGATGACGAGGGGAGAAGACGAGATGGTGCAGTTGGTGGATTCGATGTTGTAACTTGTTAGTGGGAAGAGGAGGAGGCGGAGGAGGAGAAACGAGCTTGGTGATGGAAGGTTTGCGTAAGTACCCGTACTAGCACTGCCAACAGGTAGCTAGGAGATACATAGGTACTGTAGGTACGCGTAGGCCAAGTGCACAATAAACACCATCTGGGCAGGCTTATTCGACGTACCACCCGAGGGGCTTGGCCAGGAGGGATAGAGGTGTACAGTACATGCGGCTGGAATGGCGGCAGTGCCCCATAAGTCACCTTAATGGGAGAGTGTTACATACATTACATTTAGGTTGTTCGATATTTTAGGGTGAATTGCATCGACCAGCCGATAGAGACTCGATCTGGTTTGAGTGGAATGCTGTTGTAGTGTTGTAGGAGGTAGATAGGGCCAGCTGACAACTTACGGCTCTGTACCTATGTTTTATAGGCAGGAAGGTATGACCTCCCGCCACTTGTAGGCAGATACGGCCTTCGCAAGCTACCTAGGTACCTCTGTGCAACGTACCGTACTGTACCTATAGCCGACAGTGTCAGCATTGGTGTTACCATGTTGTTACCAGCCTTGGTCTAGGTGGCGGACTAGAGATCTTTGGATCAATAATCATGTGAGAAGGTTGAAGACTGCCGGGCGCTTAAATATATAATAAGTATATCCCTAATACCGACTTCAGACCCGAGTAATCTAACGTTATCCAGGACGTAGGTATCAAGATGCCTTATGAATGTAGGGCACTCAGGCGATTTTTTTTGGAAACATACAGTCGTCATGGAGCACTTGAACTCGACTTTCAAAAGAAAGCATGTAATGCTGTTTGCCATAGACCTACATAGTCTCGGTTGGCCGCGTGAGTAGGTACTCGACCGCAAGTCTCTCGTTCTGTTACCTACCTACTATGTAGATACGTCTTATTGCTGTCTCGCGTTATACTTGCTTTTCTCCCCCAAAAGTGTACTTAATAAGTCTGCTCACTCACTACCTATTCTAGTAAGGCTATCATATCTAGGTATACCTAACCTGCTGTACGTAGCTTCCTAGAAGTAGACTGCAACGCCTTTGAAGTAATAGGTAGAATATTGTGTTTTGCACACAGGTCCTATCTACGTGCCTTATTACAATCAGGCTGGCCCCGCAAGCATGGTAAAGAATAGATTTGCAAAGGACCCGACATTTCACTGATACATAAACAGCCTACGTGAAAAGACATGTTTATCCCTGGAGCTCCGTAAGCTGCTGTTTGCCTTCCAAGGTTGCTTTTGCCTGAAGTACCGTACGTTTTTCGGCCTTTTCGGGTATCTAAGACCTCCGGTAGCCGGGTCGGTTTAAGTAGGTACAATCATTGCCATCCACTTCGCCCCAGTCTCAACACCATTTGAGACACGCAGAACCAAGACATCTGGCTTACTGACTAATCGATCCAACATCAATCTCGCATTGTCTAGTTCGCCCGATTTCTAGTCACTATCCAGGGGCACATAAGCCTTTCCTTGGTTTTGTATTGTTGTCCCACAGCCTCGATTCGTCATCGACGTAGTATCTTGCTCTGCCATAGATAAGCGGCAGACCCGCCTATTCTCCGCATTCTCCTACATCCTGTACCTACAGTAGGTACCTACCTACCTTAGGTAGGTAGCTTTACAATATGTACTGTAGGTTGTAATCGACGCGGATGTGAGGGGCACTTGTCTGCCTAATAATCATTTAACCTTATTATCTAGTCTAAAAGCTTACCCCAACTTTGAAAAGACACAGGAATCGATAAGCTGCCCCTCCGTAGTGATATCCTCCACGCAAGCTGTAGCCTACCATCACTAAGCACAGTATGTAAGCATGATGGTAACAGTTTAAAGTGCTACTGTATACTGTATGTGTTCCCAACAACATCTCCATCCCTCTATGATTAAATTAAATTTATTAAGGATAGCTTCTTACAACCACAGCTTGCCCACTTGTGTATGGGATTGCCTAATTATATGATTTGTAGCCATGTCTAGTTCCAGCCATGTCCGGTTGTGGCGATGTCTGATTGTAACCGAGTTGTTTAGCATGACTAAACTGAAGCCGCCTCCTTAGAATATTATTATCTAATACCTGCTAGAAATGCCGATCTGATCACAACCTATGTATGTGCAATTAGTTGTCTACTGGATTGTGCTCTGTTTTGTAGGTGGAGTTGTTAGCAACTAAAAATCAAAATAAACTTGCAGGGTTGAATTAACCAATTCTAGGGAGTAAGAGAAAGCATAGCAATGGTACAACCCTACGTTTGCCCAGTTCGGTCAAACTCTGGTCTTGTATCGTTCCTCTATGGTCATATGGTACAGGTGGTAGACTTTGGGTTATGGAGCGACTTGTTCCCAACCTACAGGTCAACTATGCGGGTGATGCATGGTGCATTTACCCAGTCAATGCTTGCGACAGGGCCGAGAAAGCACATTGGTTGGCGTCGGCCAGTAACTCAAATACCAAACGCCCAACACCAGATTGCAAACTAACTAATATCATCAACTATAGTGTTTCTGTCTTCTGGGTGTTGAACAAAGCAAGGAAGCCGGAGAACTTCGGCAGCAGACTGTATCTTTGTGCTACCTTGAGTTCGGAGATGGCTGCTGTCCAGCGATACCGGAGGTTGGTTCGGGCTCAGCACAACAACACAGGGAGCTGAGGGAGCTGACTGTGCGGGAGTGAATACTTACATGATGGGAATTGGCAAAGAGCAATATTTTCTGTGTCTTGGGTGCTATCATGTATCTTGATAGCTCCTTCATTCCCGGCAGCGGTAGCTAGAGGTATATATACATATCGCATATTGCTCTAGTTACGGAGTGCGCATAGGTGCTAGCAGAAGAGGATAGACAAGGCGTCCATTGAGGATGAAGGTAGAGTAGAGCATAGGACCGGCCGGGCCACTAAGCTGGACTCTGACGATGATGGATTTTTGTTGTTGACTGCAGCGCGTTAGGTGGCTTGAGTTGCTTTGTTGACTGGATCCGCGTGCAAACCGATGATTGGGTTCAGTTCGGACGCTATATGCACAAGGACTCGGAGTCTGGGAGGCTGCCGCGTGTGTTTGTGCGCGCAACCCGACGTCTGGACCCGGGGATTCGTGTTATTTCTTGCGGCTTGAGCGCATCGAGAGCACCGGGTCTCGGGGGGGCGTTGTATACATTTAACAATTGTGCCAGGCTACAGGCGGGCGGGTGCTGGTGGCCAGTCGATGCATACACACTTGCACACGAGGTACATGCTGTCAGTGCAGCAGAGACAGCGACCAATAGAGCGGCGTGGGGTTTTCTTGTCCAAGCCAACAAGCGAACAAGCGAACATGCAAAGAGGCAGTCGGTCATTTTAATTTACATGGTGTCTTCATGCGGCATTTAGTGTTTTGTATCGAGGTAGCTCTATGCAAGGCAGCAACTGTTCCTGGATGGACAGGTATACCATCAGCAACTTCTGGTTGTAGAGAGTGAGCATATGACTTCAATGTTTGGATTCGCTCCGTATCACGGTAGGTACTGTACTGTAGCGTACAGTAGCAAGGGGAAAAAAGAGTTGAGTGACAGTGGACTTCTAACTAATCCCAGTCCGGGAACAGTGAGCAAACAGTGGACCCGTCATTCATGCCAATGCAATGCCAATGCCATCATTGCCATCATTGCCATCATTCCACAGGTCGCGTCTGTCCGACAGCACCTGGGAGAGGACCGGCAGACGGACGGGTTGGGCCGTTTCCAGCTAGAAGGGACACTGAATAGCTGGCGTGCCGGCCTGCACTACACACTACCTACCTACCCTAGGTACTGTACACTACTACTACCTAACCCATCCATGGATGGCTCCCCATGGGCCTACCTACCTAGGTACTGTACAGTCCTGCTACAGTACCTGGTAGGATGATGTAGGTAGAGCTCCTGGCTGTTCCCCACTGACAACTACCCACCGGTGCTACCTACCTAACGGCACCTACCCACCATTGGCGCTAGGTAGCCCCCGTCACTCTCTTCTCCAGCTCGACTTCACCTCATCGAAACTTTTGGATTCTGCCCGTCACGTCCACTTCACACAAGTCTTCCCTCCTGTCACCACCACCACTATATCTCCTAGAGCCAAATCGCAGTCTAGCACCCTTCATTTCTCCCCCGGGTCTCCAGGCTTATACTATCCCACTGCATCTGCCTGGCTGCGGAGTTTTCTTCTTCTTGATCCACATCCAGTTTGTGTTGTTGCTTCTTTTCCACGCTTAACTCCGTTGTCTTGTTTTGCCTTGTAATTGTTGCCTCGACTCCAACACCAACCAGCCCGCATCACCTCAACTCAACCCGACCCGGCCCGACTCGAATCGGCTCGACACCACGCCGCCGACCTGCGAGGCGGGCGATCCTGCTGTTATATAGGACCCTTGTATGAATCAGAGGCGCCTTGGCTTTCTAATTGACTGTCTCAACACCCCTTTCATTCTTTCTGCACCGCCGGCGGTTCTTTCGCCTCGTATGGTTCTGCTTTGATTACAGCATAGCCGTTTTCACCTCACCACCCGCTGGTTCTCCATCGTGCACCGACACGTATGACATCAGCATCCGTCACGGCGCTGACGTCGTAATTCAGCTACTCTCGGTAGCCCCTTGTCTATCTCCGTGGCTTGGGCGGTGATCTCCTGTTGTCGCTGTCTCTCGGCCTCGCGCATCGCACGCTCCGCCACGTTCCCACACCATGGCCGGCGTCCGACGGAGAAAGTTGATCGGTCACAGGCGTCGTGTTGAGGACGAGGGCGAGGACGAGGGCGGTCTTGATCAACTTGACATAGACGATGATTCGCTTAGCGACGGTTCCCTGGCATCCGACGACGTCGACGCTGCCGATGATAGCGATACGAGCAACGTCGAGGACGCTTCCCCTACAGCCCCGTCAGTGAAAAAGAAGATAGCTGGTCGCACTGTGAGCACCAACGGCAATAGGAAAGCCCACTCCAAGCCCGCACCCGGCTCTGCCGCCCAGAAGCTCTCGAAGTCGAGTAACGACGCGGTGTCTGACACTGAGTTTATGCTGAACGGCTTGAGCATCTCCGACAAGAACGCCCCAGTACAAGAGGTTGAATTTGAAGATGCCCCGAAGTCACCGGCCAAAACAGCCGCGCCCATCGTGGTCAGTTCAAACTCCGTGCTCATCCCAGCACCAGATGGCGCACAAGAATCCATGGGCGATCGACGCCGCATAGAACACGAGGAGTACAGGCGCAAGCGGGATGAGGATCCCTCTTTCGTCCCTAATAGAGGGGCCTTCTTCATGCACGACCACAGACACGCTGGACCATCTGCCAATGGATTTCGTCCTTTCGGCCGAGCTTCTCGTGGGAGAGGTCGTGGCATCGGAGGCCCTTTTGCTCCAACTAAGTAAGCATATCACCCAAGTCGATTATCTTCTTGTACTAACAGGAGTAGCTATCCGATCCACAACCCTGCCGACCCTACAATATCCGCCCCTTGGGCCCATGATATGCATGAGACTGTCACGCAACCCCCGCCTGTCCGGCAGCCACGATCCTCTTTCGCTGACGATGGCCCCCCTAATGGCAACGGCTTCATTCCAACTTGTCCACAAAGCTCTACGCCCATCAATCGGAAGATGTCCACAGAGAAGCTACTGGGAAGTGCTCAAATAAGGGTCTTCTTCCCGGGCTTGAAGGAAGCCATCATCTTTTCCGGTGTGCCTATCAGGCAATATACCAAACTACCTGATCACAGACCGCCCTTGAGGCGCGACAAACCGGTTCGGATTTCCGTCCCTGACTTCCAACATCGTTATGTCTTCCCGGCTATTGATCGGTCGTTCATATTCATTCCTCGTGCTATGCGTCCAAACCAGCGATTGCGAGGCAAACCTAGATCTGGCTTGGGATCTATCGGAGGATTTTCAAGAAGAACGAGCGTTTTCGGTGGTAGTGCCTATGGGGGAAGCGCCTATTCTCCCAGCATTGCCGTTAGTCGTCGTTCATCTATTGCACAGGATATGATTAGAGATTACATTACCTCTCCAACTGGCTCGGTCGTGTCTCGTCCTGCACTCCCGTACGACTCGACACGACCCGTCGTCAGACTACCGCCCCAGAATCGGCAAGATCAACGAGTGCCCCAGCCAGGCGAGGGTCCGGTTGCGATGCCTGTGAACAATTCACATTCCATTCTCAATGAGCGACCCCAGCCCCACGACGCATCCTCTCCCCCCAAAACCGCCATTCGCGGAAAATCGGGGCGCTCCCATCCCGATGCACCAGCCTCGCCCACAGAAAACCGTTTCTGTCGCAAGTATCGAGTCTCCCGAGAATGCTTATCACCAAGCCTTCCATCAGCAAGTTCCGGTCCAGGTATCCAATGGATTAGGTCAAGACGCGCACACTCGCCACCCATCTTACCCTTCGCAGCACTCTACCGGAACGCCTCTTTCGCAGATACCGGAGCGTGCTATTCACGCCGCTCCGTTCCAACCAAATCAATTCGCCCAGCAAGGCTACTACCCACCTTATCAAATGATACAGCCGCAGCAAGGTTATTATTATCCACCTCCCCCCTACCCCGGTACCCATGGCCCCGACTGCTGCCGCTTTTGTTCCTGGTTCGCAACCAGGTCAACAGCATCAAGGCGAAATTAGTGGCGCTCAGTCTGCGGGACAAAACTCGCAGAATCCCAACCTCATTACCCAAGAGGTCAACGGAATGGTGTATTACTATGACGCCTCTCAATTAGCCCCCATGGCCCCATACACGTACCCTACCTCACAGGGTTACCCTATGCCTAACGTCGGTATGAATGGCATCGTTACACCTAGCCCAGAAGGATACTACTACCATCCTCCCGGAGTCTACTATCCTCAGTAGACTTTCCGCTCCTACCACCCAATCACGCTTAAATTACACTTATCTACACTGATTCAAGGAGAATCAAGGTGTGATGATATCTCTTAACAGTAGACGGCAAGGGATCCAAGACTTTCCGCTCGATACCTATTCTTAATATTGGATCACGTTTGTGTTTCAATAACCTACACTACACCAACCATTAGGCTACCTTAATTCCCAACAGATCCTAGCTACCTCGATTAGCTCCGAGGGGGGCAACTTGATCCCCCCACAGCATCCTCAATTCATAACCCTCGCGTTCGGTCTTCGGCGTCAGCTCTTCTTGCTATTTCTCCATCAATGTTCTGGAAGGGTCATTCTGCAATGGCGTTGCGGGAGTTTTCTTCTTTCACCATTTGACAGGTGCTTGCTTTTATAGCTACAGGCTTTGTTTCCCAACCGGACGGGGCGGGACGCGTGTGGTTAACCTTAAAGGCTAGGGCTCACTGTTTCTGCTTGGTTGTTCGTTTGGATGGATGGATGAACTGATTATGGTCAGGGGGGAGGGTCGGCCTTCGTCTCGCTTTTTGTCGTTTTTGTGTCGGCCGTGGATGATCTCATATTATATCCCCTTGCAAGACTCGGTTTCGATTCGGTTCGGATATACCTACTTCAAGTACTTTTGTCTTGTCCGACGCGGGGGTTAGACTGGTTTTGTTGCTTTACACTACTTGTCACGCGCTGTACTGCATGAGATCGATCTGTGAAGATCGGAAAAGAGGAACGCGAGGAAGGAAATGATAGCGGGTGGGCGAGCGAGTGAGTGAGCGAGCGAAAGCGAATGGGTGGATTGAGTCTAGGAAGATGAATGAATGGAGGCTTCCCTATCAAGGTGCAGTACCTAGAGGCGTTGACCTCCCCCGTCCCTATAGGTCTACTACTACTTAAATACACACACACCTTGTTCGTGGCCTCCATATTTGGCATCTGTCTTGTCTGCTTGTGAAAGAAGAAATGAATGAATGAATGAATGCTTCTACTGATGCCATGTACAAATACACCGACTCCGCCGTGCCTCTTGCCTGTTCCCATATCTGTATCTATATATATATATATTCGTCGTATACTTTCTATATTGCTTATCCAGCCCATCCATTCGCCCATTTTCTACGTACGTAGCCTACGTACCACCAAGGTATATATATAGTACAACAATGCAGGCACCCAACACCTGCTCGTTAAACTGGTGGTACAACAATACGAGCGTCCCGCCTTTTCGGTTCAGGCTGTACTCAAGTTGTTTCCAAAGTGCCGCTAGTTATGTAGGTAATCCACCAAGGCACGCTCAGGAAGCCTCAGTCTCTCGTCGACATATCTCACCATCAAGACCTATTACCAATCGTTAGGAGCCAAGAGGCACAAGCGAAGTACCGAGCCTTCTTGCCGCCACCTTTGTATTTCGAAAATGTAATCGTATAGTTAGCTAACTAAGGTAGGCAGAGTTGTATAGCACCTGAACGAGGAAGTGATAGAGATTGTTTTTGTTGGCTTCAGAAAGGGGTCAATTAGTCCGGCGCACTGAAGGATTATTCACGAAGGAGGCATATGAACAACTATGGGTAGTTGGAGATATACTAATATAATTCAATCTACCTATCTCCAACCCGCCACCGATGTGGATTTGCTCTTCTTCGCCTGAATCCGTACGTCGAACAAGGCCTATGTCTACACAGGGTTACCTGCCACAACCGGGATTCTAACTACACGCTGTTACGACATTGTCAATCTCCATCCCGCCACTTTCATTCAGCACAAACAGGCCTATGAATAATAAGAAAGCCACATTACTCGAAAAACAAAAGATAAAGATGTATCCCATCAATCGCAAAGATGAGGTTCCACCATCTAAAGGGGAACGCTGATCGGGTCAATGAGATCGGCAGCCGCCATAGCAACGCTGGTGACTTTCGTCTTCGCCTCGCCGATTTCCTCCCCGGTAGCCGTGGGAGGCGTCAAGTTCTGCGTCTCTTCAATCTTGGGGACGACGCCGAAGCGGGTGTTTCCTTGGTCCCAGATCTATACAAAGTGATGCGTCTTAGTAATAAGTTGTGTGTAGGAGAAAGAACCGGGTTATAGTAATCTGGGCCAGGAATGGAGAGGAAAACAGCACTTACGGCATAAACACTCTTCAAGAACGTATCGCCGAGAATGTCAAAAGGCAGGATGCCACGACTCTGGACACCACCGTACCAACCCTCCCCGTCGTCGGTGGGCGCAAACGCAAGGTCTTCCTTCTGTATCAAGAACTCCTTGTCACCGACGGCGACTTTGAAATCGGGTAGGTCATCTAATTTGACGTCTATGGGAAAGATGTAGCCCTGGTTAGACCAGTCGTAGGTAGCGCCGGGAATCTGCGAGTACAGGGCATCTACGACGTCGTCGGACATGAGCGCGAGCGTCGTGCCCGTATCAGCGATGGCGGTGTTGGAGTGTCTGGTGATCGATTCACCCTCGATTGACACAGATTCCGATGGGAAGGCCCAAAGGCCGTCTGAGTTGTCTATGTCGACCCAATGGATCTCCTCCCCTGACTGCTTGACTAGTTCTTCGTCGATGAAGCCGAAGGTGTAGAATGATTTTGAGGTAGCAGCATCTCGCGAGCTATAGAAAGCCGAGGTGAACAGTGCCGCTTCTTTTGGTATGTCCTCCTGTTTAATCATGTTTTCGACGGGCGTCGCTTGGGGATCGGCCTTACCGCCATCTTGGACCGTGTTGATCTTGCTGAATGCGAGACCAAGGAGGCCGTCTCCCGTGTTACTCGCGAATTGGTCCGACAATTTCTTCGCGATCTCGACTGTCTGTTTCTTTACCGAGAGGCCGCCGATTGTGAGAGTGTCTGTGCCGCAGTCGCCGGAGGCGTTTGAGCCATCGCCGTACTCGATTTTCCAACTCTTTCCGGGTAGTGGCTCCCATGTGTCTGATTCTTTGGGGTCGAAGACGTTGTGGTCTTTCTCTTCAGATGAACTCAGAGCTTTAGAGAACACCTGGTAGCAGTCAACAAGTTGCAAGAAAGTAATAACAGGTTAGGTTGCATACCCAGAAATCGGCCGAGCCTGTGTCAAAGTCCAACATCAAACTTTGAGGAGGTGTTCCGACGGTAACTTTGCATAGATAACTATAGGAGTTGAAGTTAGTGACCGAATCATTGTCGAAACTCATATAGGCAAAGTAGATGCACTTCGAAAAGTTGGTGGACAGTTGGTGGACGTTTCTGGGACACTCACAGCGTGTCATTCTGCGAGTCTTCAGCTGTGACCTCGCCATTTTTGGCACCGGGCTCAGCGCTCTCCTTCTTGACTAGGACTCGTTCTTGGGTGACACGACCACCAAGGGCGGCCTTGAACTTCTCCGAGACAGGTAGGCCTTTCTGCTTAGGGCGATTGACACGAAAATAGGGGCCGCCCTTCGTTGGCTCGAAGTTGTATTTATGCAAGAGATGAACATAGGCCTATTTTAGGATGTCAGTACCTTCTAATAGAGGGATTCCGTCGAGTCTGCGGAAGGGATGCAGATTATAAGCTACTCTCTTCCGGTTCCCATGACTGTCTGAACACGCTAGTACTACAGATGTATGTAAGTTACTCACCTTAGTGCCATTCCGTCTGTAGTTTTGATTGTGGACGGCCCTGACTTTGGCTAGGTCATGTTCTTTCTTGAACTCATTCTGTGTTGAGTAGACGGAGTCCATTGTGGATATTAAACGTTGAGAACTTTAGCCAACTAAATAGGCAGCGTTGGAGCAAGAACTCGGCAGGATACAGGTAGTCGGACGACAAAAGAACTTAGGCCTGTCGGTGTTATAGGGTTTTCAGATATTGATGTTGAGATATGTGCTGTTGAAGTTTTGGGATCGATGAAGGTTATGGGATCTGCTTAGGAGATGGAGAGAAAGGAGAGAGAGAGAGAGAGAGAGAGGAAGAAGAGCTCCATATGTAGCAGCCGAATGTGAAACAGACTAGAGTGCTCTTTCCTTTCCAATTTCGGTTTCTGTTAGAAAGATACGAGGAAGGCGCGTGTAGCCGATGTTTCAAATCTCACGAGACGCAGAGGTAACAAGTAACACAGCTAATGCCGTGCCCACCACCTCATTGGCGAGAGTCAGGCACGCCATCATCTGTGTCGCCAGCGTGAGATGCGCGCTTTCAATACCACCACCGCGGTACCTAGTAGCAGGAGCTATAATCGTTATAGTTTGGCCCCATAGACTTCCGTACGACGATTATTGTTCGGCAAATTTAGCGCAAGTGCAGTACCAAGAATATTCCGTGATCGAAAGATCAAAGACCCCTTCATATACCAGGCACAGGCTACCATAACACCCCTATTGCTAAGAGCCTAACGTGTAACATAAATGGCTTTTTTGCTTCAATCTTGCCAAAATTGGGATTACGTCTGGGAGTCTAACGAATCTTCCGTAGCCGATCGCTGCCTATTCCGTTGAATAAGGAGGTTAGAGTAGCTTCAATTTGGCATGGACGAAGCCCTTTAAGCCGTTGCTAATCCAAATTTCTTCTCCATCGACGAGCGAGTCGACATGGACAATTTCTTCGACGACGAGGTTACTAGGGTTTTCAGCTCAAGCTCCCACAAGGCCGGAAAGAGAAAAAACCTACCTCTCTAGCGCCCACCTTCTGCTCGTACCATAATTACCACCGCTTCCTTGCGTGATATCGTAATTTTTCGGGATTGGCGGGGTGACCCATCTACCGTTCCTCCAGAAATAAGGGGTCGTAATACTACCTTCCATGATGGATCCATCTTCGCCGTTAACAAGGAGCACCTCTTTCTTGTCGGTGGGACTGAGGATGTTGGCTCGCTGCCTCGCCTCCTCGTACATAGGTCGATGGGTGGTTTTGAAGTGAGTGAACTCGGACTTTACCGTGGGATGTCTATCCACCAGAATTTCAAACTCGAAATTCCTTTCCGGAACCTTGCCTTCTGGAAATTTCCTAGCAACATTGCCTAGCGGTGCTGGAAGGTAGGAAGGGAAAAGATTGTTAAGGTTGGCTGGTGGCGTTGGCTGTTTTATAACGCTCAAGACACCATCTGGACCGATGAGAACTTTGGCTCGATATGGTGTGTTAATAACCTTGGGGATATTTGCTTGTAAAAAGGTGTCCAGGGTTTTAAGGCCATCCTCCCCCTCTAGTATCCTAACAGCGGCATCCCAGCCCCAGAAGATGGCGGCGTTGAGCATGCGGTCGCGGTGGAAGTCGAGCAAGTAGAAAGGAGACGGATTCTGGTTCCAGCCAACGTCCACAAAGCCTTGATCCGGGGCTTTTAAAAGTGCCGGGTCACACCGGATTGTGCTAAAAAGTTGCAGTTGATCCATTTTATTTGTTACCTAGATTCGTACTGGTGATTTATTTAAAAATGTTATAACTAGAGATAAAAATGCGATTTCATATCTATCTACCTATCTAGTCTAGGAAGTGAGAGAGGGACCTATACAATACCTAAACTCTCCTAGGCAAGCACCTAGTCTCTCGGTATGAGCTCATACCCTGAAGTGGCAGTGGAATGCCCACGCACGCCCCTCATGCGCCAATCATGCGAGCCGCACACCTCGGCGGCAGCTGGGGGTTAATTACTTAAGTGCCAAGGCTCGAGTCGCGCTACTATTTTTTTGACTTATCAAAGCTCCTCCAAGGCGCATCATTGCCGGCCACTCTATCTACTTACCTACCTACCTACCTACGCAACTTCTCCGTCTGCCTCCATCTCTCCACGCCGTCAACACCGCCCACTCCACCTCTTCAAGG
>NQIM01000554.1:0-24740 GCA_003426235.1 Xylaria polymorpha
AGTAGTTACAAGCCTGGGGGTCCTATGTTCTTTCTCTCTCTTCCCCCTTGCTCGATCCCCAAGGGTAACGTCTCGACAAAACTATCCAATGAGATTATTTCATCATACGAAAAGGCGAGCTTTCTAGAGATATGTCTCAACAAGTCCTGAGACACTCTGGACACGTTGTGCGAGTAGGAGCGCATCTCGTCGACGGAGATTTTACCGCTGATCGACCTAGAGCTCAAATTGCGGGTGATCATGTCTTCCTGGATTGGACCGCGTACCTTTTTCTCCAATATTCCTTCGTTCCGTAGTGATTTGCAGAAAAGTAGTTGATCAAGCCGGGGATCTAGATTAGCAAGGCGTGGTAAGTACAGCTGGAGTACAGATGAAGCTTTGATCTACCGGTGTCATTACGTTCAATTTGCATGCTCATCTTCATGAAGTCGTAATCCGTTCTCACGTTGAACATCTTTTTGCCGTCTATCTCGTCTTTTACTTACCGCCACTGCTGAGCTGCATAGCTTGAATCCCTGAGCAATGATTAGCAGCGCGTGCTTCACAGTGACAAGGGTGTACCCTGACACCTCCACAGAGCCTTGAGCCCTGGAGACTAGGATCCCACCATTCTGGCACCATACTCGAGCAGGTCCACTAGCATCTAGCTAGTGTTGCTGCGAAATACAACCTTGAAAGACCTAGAATAGTTAGTCCAAAGTCCATTTTCCTCTCAATAACTCGCTCAAGGGCCCAATTTGCCGATGTCTCTAAGACACAACACCATCATGCCATATTCGCTTTCTTGCCCCCCTTTTGTGACGGCCTTTTTGCACCCCCCCAGCATCTGGTAACCCTCCATGCCACGGTTCTGTCATAGATGATTTCCCCATCGTTGTGTGCCCGTGCCAGCTTAATGTCAATGCCACCCGGGTTATCAGGTAGCGAGAGACCGCCAAGCAGGTCCAGCGACTAGATATGCAGCAACTGGTACGGTAGGTACACTGTAGCGTAGTGCTGTAATGCTAGTCTAGTATACACCCCTCCCCTGCTCCCCTGTCCGACTAATTGTTCTCATATCTAATATTAATATTAAAGTGCACAAAACCTCCCACGATTCCGGCGACAGAACCAAGAGTGTCGAGCTTTTCTACTGTCGACTCGACCGTCAGGCGATATTAACCTCCGCGCGCCATAGCCCCCAGTAGCACGTTGCTTCCCAGGCCTCCAAGACCCAGGAGACCTCTACGCTGTGTTACAGGAGAGGTCTTGTATCCAATGCTGCAGCTCTCCGCCTTTCGCCGTCTTCTCAGGTTTCCACTGCACAACCGCGCGCCGTACTACTGGATCTTCTAACTCCGACTGACTTAGTGCCACAATCGACTCTTGCGTCCGACGGAGACTCTCAGATTGCCGCTGTCTAGCCATAATCGTGCTCGCTAGAGTACTGTTAACCTCTATCGGCCGCTGCTATATCTACCCCACGAAAGTATCTCGAAAAGGCGAAGTGATTGATGGCCGCTATCTGTTGACCGGCAACACCCTTGGGGCGCGTACATCGTCCGAACTTGTACGATACCCCTGCTAACTAACCATCAAGCTGCGAAAGGCGGAAGAAGAGGCATCCCTGGGTATACTGCCCTGTCGAAGCGTGCGAATACATCCTAGTATGCGAACCTGCCAGCTTCGCAGCGTCGTGCTTATGAATCATATCTTCCCGATCCAAATAAAGTGTGCGGTGGCCATCTAAGAGAAGACCCTGGAGACTCGGCGGTCCTCTCGGACAGTATCCATGAAAACTTTAAACCGCGGCATCGAGCAGTTGTTCCTCCCTTTAGGCCAGCGCAGAGGCGGGTCTGATCAGGCGGCGAGCCCTCTAGACCTCACTTGGGCTCGAGCAGAGGAGAAGGCGTGTGCTCTGCGCGGCACAAGGGCGTACCCTTCTCCGCCTATGTCAGGGTCTCCTCCGCGCCCGCCGAAGCCAAACCAAGAGGTCGCTGAGCGAGGTCAAGGGGGCTACCAGGCCCCAACTCACGATGCGTATCGCGCAGGTCCAGCTGTTTCGGGGGTCGAATTTCGCATAGGGCCTCCTCAAGCTCCATTACCACCGCCACCTCCTCTAGCCGCTGGGCGACACTTTCCATTAGAAACGCCGGAGCGCGTCCCGTATCCATACCGGCGCCCGGAAGACGCGTTAGGACGCCCGATACCGTACCCTCCACCTCCAGGGCAGATGATACCACAAACGCAGTATTCCCTACCTCCGGTAGCTGGACCCGGACTTGGTCCTGCTCCATATTCGATGCCCACCAACCCCCCAGGTTCGGAGAACCCGCCATTCACCTCTCCGAAGTCCCAGAGGAAGACTAAAGGTCATGTGGCATCTGCTTGCGTTCCCTGCAAAAGAGCTCATCTACGGTAAGCCTTGGTGGTCCTATTTTCAGCATAAGCACTAACTTCCCATAGTTGTGATGGTATGTAATTTTGTTTGGTGACCAGCACTGTCTTGAATCCCAGCCTAGTGGGAGTTTCTACGTCCCCCAAAGTACACAGAATCCACGTCAAAGGCCGGGGGTCAGATAAAACCATAGACGTTCTCGGTAATCGAAGTAGATAACCCAAGTGGGGGTCTCCTAACTTTGCTTCAGTAACACTGGTATGTGCAATAGCTGGCTAATCGTCGGTGGTATGGGTGCGCTCAGAAATCTCCTGAAGCGACCCTGTCGGCCATTTCTCGGTTTCCATCATTACTGGGACGGCTGTAATTTTGGAAGGGTCAAGGCGGCCCCGAAAACAACAATGGTAAAGGATTCTGTGAGTTGGAAAGCGGAGGGAAGAAAACCCCCGGGTGCGATATTTTTAGATGGTGTACTTACGGAAGCAAGTGCTGAAAAGTGTTTCGTTGACACATGCACAGATGCCTGATCACTGTTTTGAGACAAGGTCGCTCGTACTATTAGCAGTTGTCGTAACGAGAAGCTGACAATTGAATGCACAACAGCCCAGAGACCATGCTCACGTTGTTTGAGCAATGGAAAAGAAGACGCCTGCATTGACGTCCAACACAAGAAACGTGGGAGGCCACGATTACGTGACGATCGAGAACCTCGTTTCGACACTGGGAGGTTTGCGCATCCGCCAGACCCGGCCAGTCGCAGACCGCTGTCGCTTTATACACCACCTAACGCGCCCCCGGCCCCGTTTGATGATCCGCTGCGAAGAAGTCAATCATATCGAGTTTTAAAATCACAACCTAGTGAAGGTGTTCCGCCTAGGTTCGTCGAACGTGGCTCGGCGACTGACGCCAACGTCTTCCCCCCGCCACTATCGATTCCCACGCAAGCTCCCGAACCAGTTGCTTTCTTGAAGATAGGAGATTTGGAAGTGGTAAAAGCTTCGAGCACCTTCATTGACGCGACCATGTCGAATGCTCAGTCCATGTTAGGATATCGATCCCAGCCCATCGTAGGCCGGAAATTAGTTGATATGATCACGCCTCCTGAACGTGACCGTGTGGATGCGCTGTGCAAAGCTCTCCAAAACGAGCAGGTCACGAAAGAACCGAATTATTTACCTCCGATATATGGAAGAGACGAGGAAGAGAGAGTGATCAAATCGCAGCCTTTCGGCCCTGAATCAGTATCCAGATATCAGCTTGATCGTCAACACGTCTTGACTTTCGTGGCCGCTGACGGCCAACCCCGTCCACACCAAGTCCGTGTTGGACTGGCTAAGGACGATTCGATTTATTTTGTAGTGCTGCTGTTGGTCTTGCCTGGGCGGTCTTTTCCCCATCCATCTCCATCGCCACGATCTCGAGATGTTATTTATTCGTATCAACCGCAGCCCTTCACACAACTAACGCCGGTCTCAGCTTCTTTTGATCCCGGTCGATCACGGTTGACAGATCCACCCCGAGAGGGCGGTTTCACACCAAGGCCATCTGAAATACCCGCCCAGCTTGTCTCTGCTCTCAGTCCTGGTATGAGCCCCAACGTGCCGTCGTATTCGGCATCCTCATCTGCAAGAGGTGAGCATCCAGGAGGGTTGGCACACCAGATTCCTAGGAGCGAGCTCCCGCTCACGCGACAAACTCAGCAGGCTGAATATCAGCTGCCCCCGATTCGGAGCCAGCAACAGCCTGGGTCATCGGCGGAAACTACCTGGCAACGAGATGACCGCACCAGCCGTGTGGATATTGGTGGCTTAATTGAAAAGCCCGGGTCACCACCGCGCCGGCATCCATAAAACTAATCTCCGTCATCACAAAACGGGAGCTGCGTGCTTTCTTTGAACCCCCCTCGGCAAAAGTCGCCTGGAAGTGGGCTATCCCGCGTTTTCTTTGCAAGCGTTACCATGCCAGCGTCGAGTCTGTTTTTATGCCCGACATACCCAACAAACTATATTGTCCGTCGCGCTGGAGATACCACTGTACAACATATTGCATATCTGTGCTAAATATTGCATCGCTCTGGACCGGTTCCTCTTGGACCTCGCAAATTTCCATTTCGTACGGCATCATCTTATGGGCGTTTAGCGTTTATTTTCTGGCTTGTTCTGCGTCCTCCTCGGACCCATCAGTACACTATTCTATTTGTTGTTTTGGGGCGGCCTCTGTGTTTTTGGGTTTCTTAGGTGTTGCCGTCCATCGGGAGCGTCGAGAGTTCTTGCTGGACGGGCGTTTGTGGCACTTCCTAAAGTCGGTCGATCGTGCAACGCCGGGTAGCGGCAGCTTGAGGGGAAATCAGAGCATGCGGTATCTTACATGGAGCATGAGATCGGACAATCCTCGATCGGCTGATCATAAGGAATATGGTGGAGGTGGTTTGTCTTTACTTTCTTGCGTATCATTATTGGCTTTAACTGCGGCGGTTGTTGTCCCTTAAGCGTAGCATCACAAGGGTGGGAGTCGAAAATAGGCGTAGCGTCAGTATGCCTGTCTCCTAGCGTTCTGCCAGTGATGGTAGTACATGTACATCATGTGCATGTCTTTTCCGGGTACTTTTTTTGCTGAGATCCGAAAAGCCGAGAGGTATATGTTGTGGAGCTAAAATACGGGGAGCTTCATGATAGAAGGGTGGTCAGATGTATGATAGGTAAAGGGAGAAATGGAATATGATGCTATGATAGCAAAATAAAGACGCGAGAGAAGCAACACATACGACGGGAGTCGAGCAGGTATTTAGGACGCTGAAAATAATTGAGCAGAGACATTATTATCCAGTGAAAATGTTAATTTGGGCGAATACTCTGGGCGACCTGTCGATGAGTTTCGTTGCTTCTTCGTCCGATGACTCGAGGATGGACAATTGCGGGGGATGAAACCAAACAAGACGAAACGAGACTCGAAACGTGAGAGGAAACGAGGGGAACAGGATAAACGAACAAGCCAGAGCCTGCTTTTTGTTCCTGGTATACGAAAGCAAATGTCCCTGGACCGGATCGTAGTCCTCCTTTTCCCATATGGGAACACAGTACATTATAGCACAACAAGGAGGTCAGAAACCGAAAAGGAACGATAGGTGGCGAAGTCCGCGGAGTTACATGGTACTGAAATGTCGTCGTCCTTATATCCTTCAACCATGGTTATTGCTGTCGGCGTCAATAGTGTAGTTCGTGAAATTATTAGTGGCGTTGACAAACGAACTTCGATTATGTAAGGTCCCTCGTCTCCGTTCGCTCGTTCGTTCGGTCGGGGCGAGGGAATAGGCTTAGTTATTAGAGTGGCGTAAGACGTCGTCTTTTCATAATGATTGTAACGTGGTGTTGGCTTGTTTGGTTATATTGTAGATGAATAATGATGGTGATCAGGATGCCGGCAGTTGTGATAGAGTTGTTATGAGCGGGATTAAGGGTGGTAAAAACTTGCTGGTATCCATTATGGACAAGGGATGCCCATTATTAAACTCGAAAGATGCATTAGGATGATAGTTCGACGGACGATCGGTCGATTGGCTTGCCGAAAGGTCGGTACATGTACTGTCTATTTAGTATCGCTTGTTGCTGTAGGGCTGTGGGGTGGATGAGAACAAGGGCTTATTAGGCGAGGTTCTCCGGTGGTTTGGTAATAGGTTTAATATCTCCTATGTGAAGGTTACCTTCGCGGCCGGAGGATCTCTGGCTCCTCATCAATGAAGCATGCTGAAAGTATTATAAGGACAACTACTTCTGGCGTAGGCATGTACTCGAAGGTTGGGAATGACTGAAGGTAACTGACTCGAGCATGGAACCTAATCATTGGCGATCGTATACATTTCAGGGATACGAATTTAGGCCGTATTGTAGAAGTGTTAAATATGAAAAAAATTGGTGAATAGAATAATTAGATCATTGTTGTTTAAGAGTATTGTGTTCAAAGTTATTATTAGTTTATTTCGAGATTAAAGTATATGCTATAGTTTCAATAGTTAGTCTATTAAGACCAAAAACAAAACCGGTCGGGATATTTTTGGGTTGACTGTAGGCAGGTACCTTCTGTAGCAGGACGCTGGTGGCCGTTCTTCTGTTAGTCGCTCGTTCCACCGCAGTTCAAATATCGTCAGACACAATCCCGATGTAGTTGGAAGTCCGGCATGGGTCGTTGGGCGCCTATCGGGGTCGTACGGGAGGGGGCCAAGATGGGCACGCGCTCGAGCAATACAGTCGGCAGAATAAGTCTGGAGATGGGCGAAATGAAGGTTTGAAGCATGGTAGCTAGCATATGGGCGCAAGCCTTATGAGAGCGAGCTTGTTTCCTACCAAGTTACCAACAAACCGCGGCATGCCGTGATGTGCAGCTAGAGAACTGGAAAACGAGAGAACCGCGAGGAAATGATTAACAAGAGAGCAGGCGGGAGACGGGAGATGAGGAGAAGGAGCCCCCTCGAGGTCCCGTGCTGCTTCCTTGCTGTCTGACGCCGTGGAGATGCGTTAGGTTAGGTACCTACGGTGAGCGACTTCGTTCAAAATCTTGCTTTTTGCTCTCTCTTTTTTCTTTTCTTTTCCCATTCTGGCTTGCCTGCCTTTAGGCTTGCAAGTCATGGCCTACCTAGGTATGTATCTAGCCTACATGGGAATTTACCTTTCGTTCCCCCATGTACTTAACCCTGATCCCTTCCACCTGCGGTACCCGGCCTCGGACATGTATAGAAAGATGTCAACCCACTCGAGACGTCATAATACCTAGGTAGTAGTTAGACCACACCACTTCAAACGGGATCCCTCTCCTCGCCTCTCCGTCTCGCTCCGCGCTAGCATCTAAGCCGATGAGGGGCTAAGTTGCTGGAAATCTTGGCTCCGGAGCCTGATTCCCATCATCTGCAGTTGTATCTGTCATGCATTAGACGCGCATCTATAGCGTAGGTCATATGTAATGCATGCAGGGACAAATCTCCGTATGCCGCGTCGCGTCTGGAGGAGTGCTGCATTGCAGATGTGGATGTTACCCGCACACCGCAACATCTCAGGTCGATCACTACCAATACACCATCAACACGGCTCGAACAACCACCAGGTCATTTGGAATACATCATGTCGCCTGGCCCTACGTCTCTATCTCACGGTTCCGTGTCATTTAGCCAAGATTGAGGCAAGCGTAAGTAAGTAATCCACCATATTAACCATATCGACGAGTCCGAATATGTCTATCCAGCAGTTGTCGGGCATTGCACCAACGTTGCCAACCAAGCAGACGTCTCTCTTTGTAATGCTGGGTCCCAAGTAGGTGGGTAACAATTATAAATTGTCCGAACCGCCGTCGTATTGCAGTAGGCCCATAGAATGCGAAAGGTTGGCAGGCTGGGCTGGCAGGTGTTATTGCTGGTTGCTGGTTTTATTGATCCGCTTCTGAATTGCCGAATGCGACAGTGGGCAACACCACATCACACATTCCTCTTTTCACCAAAATCTCTACAGGGTCCCCTATTAAGCACCGCACTCCTCATCATTGCAAAGCGCTCATATTTGATGTAATGCGCAAATAAGAGCTGATTCAATGCTTACGGGCGGCCGACCCGAATCCTTTGTTCGAGCCGTTTCCCTGGATGTCATGCGCTCTGCAATCTGTCGGTGAACTGCTGCTGCTGCATATCATATAGCCTGCTTCTACTGTACTGTACTTACATTTACATCGACAACCATCACAGTCTACTGAGGTGCTTCATATCACCTGCAAGGCTGCATCAGCTTTTTGAATTTCAGTCTTTTTAATAGGAGAGTTAATTTACGCTAAGACGGTTATTACCTATGTTTCTGCCCTATCTAATGCCTAGGATCAACTCATAATACAGGGTAGTATCAGCAAACAGAGGTAGGAATAGCATCCTGGCGGGGCGGTAAGAGCTTACAACAGCCTGCTAGCAACCCCATTAAGGCGCATCTCCGGGGGTGTGGGATCCTGCTACAATAGGAAGGAGTCTAGATAACGATTTAAAACTTCGACAGCACCATTCGCCTCTCCTAAAGTACTGTACTTTGTAGATCTCTCGCTTCCGAGAATACCAGGAGGATGGTCTGTGACCTGTGGGGATCCGGCGCGAATGTACGGGTAGGTAATTAGTTCCCGTCCCTAGAGTGCCTGCTAATGAGGCCCTGACTAGGGAGGGCGGGAGACGATTGCTGGACGGTGGAGCACTAACCACCATTTCGTTCTAATGATTGAAAAAGCCTGATGAGTTGAAACAACTGTGCATTTGATATTGAGATGCACGTGATAGATCCAGTCCCTCCACAGTGAATCCGCGATGCAATATCCTGAGGCCCTTAGGTGCGCTCAGACTAATAGGTAACGGTCAAACGAGTTTAATCTGATAGCGAGGTGGTCACTTGCACGAGTTCGGGTGTTCCCGAAAATCCCCTCCCTGTATGTGGTTTTGACGATGGAATATTTCACATGTATTTAGTGAAAAAGGCTACGAGGCCACAAAAACCAAGTCCTAACTACGTCTCAAGCATATAAAACGGCATGTCTTTCATAAGTACTTGCGGCTAGGCTCATGATATTAGTCACAAAGCATTCGTGTCCAATATTGTCTCATTTGTTGATTTAGGGGGGGTAAACTGTCTATTCGTTCTATAGGGTATATGGTGATCGTTTGAAGAAATAAGGAAAAAGTAGGATAATAAAGGAAAGGCAATTGGATGCTGGAGTAGACTGTTATCATCAAATGATAACCATGCGACCGACCGCTTTCTTCAGTCTGAGGTGGCCCGACTACCAGGGCGAGAGGCGCCAGGAACGTGCTCCGAACGTCTCTCGACTGATCTGCGTCTGTCAGAATTCGTGGCAGAGCTTCTCATATCAAGAGGCAATGCCTGAGGAATTGATGGTGCTTCGCTGACTTTGCTTCTCTTCTGTCGATGGGACTCACCAGGCGCGACATCCTGGGTTTCGGAAGAGCCGACGGATAAGGCATGTAGTTGAAGAGGTGCTTCTCCTGCAATCTGATCTATTTCCGCAGACATTTTGTCTTTTTCGGGAGGCGTTTCATCACTCAACACTTCATCCAGGGGTCGCTTTTTGCTCGGCAACATGGCGGGAGGCAACGGGGCAAGTGTCAAACCCATAAGTGGGCTGCTGCCGAGCGACAAGGTTCCGGGAACTGTGCGTGCCGGGTCCGGACCGCTCGTCAGACTAGTCTGTTGTTCTCGTGGGAGCGGCCTAGTGAAAGGTGGCTGGAGTCCCCTTTCAGAAGACCGCGATCGAGTCGGTACTAGGCCCAAATCATCGGAGCCCAGGTCACTGCTAAACATGTTAGCATGTACAGCGTGAGGGAAGAGGGGAAGCAGAGCCTACGATGAACCGCGAATGGCCTTGTTTGAGCAAATCTCCTCATCTTCTCCGCTGGTCTGTGAGGAGATCCTACGCCTTGAACATGGTCGTCCCGTCGCTGATTCATAGTGTTCGAAGCAGTGATACGTCTGGTGAAGAGTGTGTTGAGAGACAGGAATATGGATGTTAAATGTGAGCGGCCCATAATGAAAGGTCAAATATTATCTATATTGTGCTACCTAGGAGGCAACCTGATCGCACTACTTACTAACGTACTAAAGTTTGTTGTTATAAGTATATCACATGGAGCAGAATGACTATACCAGCAAACCTATCGGTCTATGGGACGAAAGTAACCACAAACCTGGCTGCGCCTCGCACCTGCCTCAATATGAGAAGAGAAGGCTGGCAAATATTCATTCTGCCTTGGGATTGTAACGAGGTTTGCTATGTAAAGCAAAGCAGGAGGAGATTTGCGCAAGGTAGTTGAGGGTTGGGGGTTTGGGCAAGACTTGTGGCAGTGCGACTAGAGAGGGACACAAGAGAGAGCTGCTCTATGCTGCAATGACGGAAACACGAATTTGAACCAAACTACTACCTACATACAGTCGACATTCAAAGACGAGAGCAAGGGTTATAATGACAGGAAGCCACAATAACAAGGATGTTTTTGCACTTATCCCAAGTCATCTGGCTATGTGGCCCAACGTTGGGCCATGTTTCCCGTCGAAACAGTACTATGCATGCTTCATATCGAAGCACATGCAACCCCATAATGAGTAAGTGCGTGCGAGCAGTGTGGTCTGGATGGCCACGACCGACCTAATATTAGTGCCCAGTGGATATTCTAGGTTATCCCTAACCTTCGTCGGGGCCGAACACCAACCTACCTAGTAAGTACAAGTATTAGCGATGTGAATGCTGAAGATCTGCCCCGGGCTTGTTTGGGGTCCAAGAAACGGAGTCTTCAGACTACTGCTATGCTGGGGCACAGCCGCCACATGCCGGGTTTGCGTTCATGAACTGAGTGTAGCTGGCCACGAAGGATCAGATCGAAGGATCAGATCGAGGGCTGGAAGCTGGTGCAGAATCTATTCACGTCTCGTTGCTTAATCAGCTGTTTTATTTTAAGAGGGGCGAGGCCCCCAATCTGTGGCGACACACTGAGTGAGGGAGCCTGTATCACTCACTAACCTTACTGTAGTGACCTTACAGTAGGTAGGTGCTTTTGAATAGATAATTGTAATTGAAGACCCGATGGATTCAGATGGCGCATTCCGATATCGAGAGGTATTACAACAAGATAGTGTCTATAATGTGTCGATGACTATCAGCATTGAATGATTGAACGATGACCTGTGATTGATGTGCATAACGGCAGGCTCCAAAGAGATGCTCAGAAATCTACAGTGCGTTGGTACAGTGTATACGGGGCGCGTGCGAGCTATCGATGCCTCAGCGCGTCAGACAGGCCAATCAGGATTTAGTACGGGCCAGCCTCAAAGATGTCAGGCAGTCGCCATCTCGCTTCCCTCTCCAAGTGCTTGCATTGTGAAGCACGTTATGACGCTTCCAACTTCGTCTCCGTTAAAGCCCACCGAGATAGGCACCCACAGTAATCAGGTTTCAAGTTATCTACCTACGATCTGTGATTCTGAGTAACATTCTGCTATCACCTCCCACCTCCCATCCCATTTCACAGGTCCAAACACCAGACTGAAACCAACACCGGCCCAGCACTGACCCGGTCCTCACGGGGCTTGATTGAGGAATGACCGGGTGACTTCAAGGCCCCACAAGTGAGCCTTATTGGCCTTATTTTCCACTTCCGCCCTCCTCGGTTTTCGCTGGCCGTCATCGTCATGGCCGATCACATGGAAATTGATGAACCGAGGGGTACGAAGCGGAAAGACCCTCCGTCATCGGCCGATGAGAACGACGCTCCACGTCGCATCCAGGCACGTTCATTATGTGTTAGATGGGCAAATTCCTAGAGCTAACGGCCGCTGCTCTTTAGGCCTTGGACCCAGATGTCGTGAACAAGATCGCCGCCGGCGAAATCATCGTAGCACCGGTCCACGCTTTAAAGGAGCTGATTGAAAATGCTGTTGACGCGGGAGCTACATCTCTCGAGGTTCTCGTCAAAGACGGTGGTCTGAAGCTACTGCAAATTACAGACAATGGCCATGGGATTGATGCAAGTCGCTTGTCCATCCACACTATCGCTTGTTCTGCGCTGACATTTGCTCCCAGAAAGAGGATCTCCCCATTCTATGTGAGAGGTTTACCACCTCCAAGCTCAAGAAATTCGAGGATCTGAGCAGTATTTGCACTTATGGATTTCGAGGCGAGGCTCTTGCTAGCATTAGCCACATTGCCCACCTCACAGTGACAACAAAGACCAAGGATTCTAATTGTGCATGGCGTGCTCACTATGATGGTGGCAAGCTCTCGCCTGCTAAACCCGGCCAGTCGCCAGATCCCAAGCCAACAGCAGGCCGAGGTGGCACGCAAATATCTGTTGAGGATCTGTTCTATAATGTGCCGACCCGACGCAGGGCTTTCCGGTCTACGTCCGATGAATACAACAAAATCATTGACATGGTAGGGCGATATGCCATTCACTGCGCTGGCGTCGCCTTTTCTTGCAAGAAGCACGGTGACTCCGGAACCTCTGTCTCTGTACAATCACAGGCCTCGACTCTAGACCGGATTCGTCAAATTCACGGCGGTAACGTAGCCAATGAATTAATTCAATTCTCTGCCTCGGATGATCGATGGGGCTTCAAGGCATCTGGATGGGCTACAAATGCAAATTATCACATTAAAAAGACGACCCTTTTGTTGTTCATCAACAACCGCAGTGTGGAGTCGTCGAATATCAAGAAGGCTGTAGAGCAGACATATTCGGCTTTCCTGCCCAAGAGCGGGCATCCGTTCCTCTACCTGAGCCTAGAAATTGACCCTCAGAGGGTCGATGTCAACGTCCACCCCACCAAACGAGAGGTAAACTTCCTCAACGAAGACGAAATCATACAGTGCGTTTGTGAAACAATCCGCGAGAAATTGGCGGCAGTTGACACAAGCCGGACCTTCATGACCCAGACTCTACTCCCAGGCACCATCCTTCCCAGCGGAACTTCGCAAGGTGCTGAGGAATCTTCGGCGAAGACCCCGGTAACTTCTCGGAAGACTCCTGCTCGTCCCTACGAGAACAACCTCGTTCGGACAGATGCCTCACTTCGTAAAATTACTAGCATGTTCCCCACAGCTGTAAATGCCTCAGGTTCTAGTGCTACAGCTGAGAGGAGCGCAGCACATTCCAGTATTGAGCCAGAATATGAGGCCACGGATCGCGAGTCGGTATATTGCCGTCTGACTAGTATACGAGATCTCCGTGCCGCCGTGCGCGATGATATGCACCACGAGCTGACAGAGATTATTGCTAATCACACATTTGTCGGTATCGTGGACGAAAAACGGCGGCTCGCCGCTATCCAGGGCGGCGTCAAGCTCTTCTTAGTCGACTATGGCCGCGCTTGCTTCGAGTACTTCTACCAGGTCGGCCTGACCGATTTCGGCAACTTCGGCGTCATCAAGTTTCAGCCAGCATTAGATCTACGGGAAGTTCTAAACATCGCAGCTGAGCAAGAGAAGACAGCTGAGGGTGAAGGCACGTCGGCTGACGATGACGACTTCGACGTTGCAGAGGTCGTGGAGAGAGTCGCCGAACAGCTAATTGAGAGGCGAGAGATGCTACTCGAGTACTTTAGCCTCGAGGTCTCCCCAACGGGCGAGCTTCTCAGCATCCCGTTGCTGATTAAGGGGTATACGCCATCCATGGCCAAACTCCCACAGTTTCTGCTCCGGTTGGGACCGTACGTGAATTGGACAGATGAGCAACTATGCTTCGAATCGTTCCTGCGAGAAGTTGCTACCTTCTACGTACCTGAACAGCTCCCGTCGCTCCCCGGAAATGATCAGGCGGAGGAGGACGTACCGGATGAGATCAAGGCGCGCAGGGCGCATGTTCGTCGTGCTGTGGAACATGTTTTCTTTCCTGCTTTCAAGGCGAGGCTGGTGGCGACTAAGTCATTCATGAAAGGTGGTGTACTAGAGCTGGCTAATTTGAAGGGTCTGTACAGAGTATTTGAGAGATGCTGATGTAAAATTCATACTTGAGCCAAGAAAAGCCAAAGCGGTCATCTTTGCTCCAGCTTCTTGTCGTGAGAGTTGAGGATACTGTACTCATTAGTCATAATGTAATAAAAAAGCGTTCACAGTATGTGCAATGAGGCTAAATAGCCCAAGTTTAAAGCATCGCATAATTCTTGATTGTGAGTTTCATCTACATCAGGTGCAAAAGAAAGCTACCAATCTCGCGAATGAAAAGTACGTTATCTCGAGCCATATCCCTAGATTTCCGGGGGCCAATGGACCTCTACCATGTTATCTCCTCCAAAACAAAAAAAAAACAAGTCTCTCGACTAATGTGTCAGAGAAAAATGACCACCCGTAATATGTGCAGAGTGTCCTTCCTAATCGGCGGAATGGAATGCACTAGACCAGAATTTCTGGCGAAAAGGAATGTGAAAAGGAAAGGAAAAAGCGAAATCTGCGGCGTAAGGTTAGTGAGATTCGATGGGAAATATTGTGATTAGGAGAGAGAAAGGGGGGGAGGGGAGTGAGTAGAATGTAGAAGACATACCTCTCTCTCTGCCAACATCGGTGCCATCGGTATCGACGCCAATGCCAAGAAAAGGCTTTGCAAGACGCCGTATGGGGATGGATCAGATGTGTTTCCGACTGCCTGCGCGGGGGGTCGAAGGCTGTCTTGTCTCGACTTAGATGAATGAGCTCTTGAGGTTGCGATATACGAGAACATTCTGAGACGAGATAGGCGTAGATGAGACGAACTGAAATTAAAGGAAAGGGGCAAGGGGCAAGGGGTCACTTCACTCAGTTAGTGCTGGTGGACTAAACTAGGAGAGGCGATCATGGCTGAGTCGATATGTCTGTCGGTTGTGGAATCCGGACGGTGAGGCGGATAAGGGGAGTCGGTATCGCTCCGTTAGATCTCGAGATTGTCGAAGCCGTTCTGCTCTGGCTGCTGCTGCTGCTGCTCCGCCTCCATCTTGAGCTCGGGCTCCATGTCCTCGGACTCGTCTTCGTCGACGGCCTGGGTGGCGGCGGCAGCGGCAGCGGCAGCGGCAGCTCTGGCCTTGGCCGCTTTGGAGACGGGTGCCTTGCGCTGGCGCTTGACGCTGGGGGTGGCTGGATGGTGGCCGTTGTTAGTCCTAGGGCTGAGTTTTACTATACGAGGGGGGGGGATGCTGTGGAAGGGGTTGGACTTGGGGGTTTGGTGAGGGGTGTGTGGTAAGAGAAGGGGGGGGCGGTGCGGTGAGAGAATAAAGATGGGGTTGGTTAGGATGGGTATTGGATAGGTTCGTAACATATTGTTGAAGAATAATAAAGTGGATATACGATAGAAGATGCTGGGTAAGAAGTCGTCGATCAGAGTAGAAGAATGATATGCCAGAGAAATAGCGAAATATTGTACCAGGAACTTCACCATCGCCGTTGTCCTCGCCGATCTCAGCCTTCTGCGCGGTGCGCTTGCGATTGGCGGCTGGGGTTACACCGTAGTTAGCATGAAATCCAATCTCAAGAACGAGATACTGCGTCTGTGTGTGTATTTTGAGTGACGAGAAAGTTGTCTACTTAAATGCAAAGGCATTTCCAAACACAGGTGTGGAAAGAAATTAAGACAAGGACGGTAGGTAGGTACTTACTGGCGCTACCACGCTTGGAGGCAGGAGTCTTTGGGGTGGGGGTCGAGGGCCCGGAACCGGAACCGGAACCGGGCTCAGCAGCAGCAGCAGCAGCGTCATCATCATCAGCGGCATCGCCGTCCTGCTTCAAATACGCCGCGTCCTTGGAAAGCTTGTCCCAGAGATGGGTGAGAGCCTTCGCGGTGCGGCCCTCGCCTTCAAGTTTCTTGAAGTTCAGCTTTGCGCCGCCACCTTGCAACTGCTTGACGGCTTGGACGAGGAACTTGGTCTGCGTTTGTTAGTTGCCATGCGTGCTACCGAATGAAAGGGGTCGAAGGTGGGATCAAGTAGTGTCGTGTGATAGGATATCGTGTATGGTAGAACACCAGTCTCAATGGGAAAGGCACAGAAGAGGGAATGTAGATCATGAAGCGGGGGATGGTAGAGGTTGGTGACGACGCTCAGTTTGGGTAGGTACAATAGAATTCAATAGACTAGATGACAGACAGTGACAAGGAGGGTAGAGGATGCTTCAGAAAACTAAGCAGAATGCAACCTACCTTCTCATCCTCCGTCCACTTTTTCATGGCTCCTCGTTCGGCCATTTTGTCGAGACACTGTTATCGAGAGTCTGAGGTTTGGGTGTTAGGTGGATGTGAGATTGGGAATGACTAGTAGTATTAAGATGTGATGAGAGTTATGTGGTAAGACTTGAGAGGCAGTAAACATGGATGGGGGATAAGTGTGAGTTGAAGGAAGTGTAAGGAAGAGAGAAGTTGGTGGTTGGCTGCGATACTAGGCACTTGGTGAGGTCTGAGATGGGGAGGATAACTAGGTCGGGTAGAGAGAGTAGGAACAGAGGGGGAACCCAGAAGTTTGAGAGGAATGAGATAACTGAGTACCTGCAGGGGGATCGGGTAGTTGTGCCTGGTGGCAGGTAGTTCTCGAGGAATTTTAAAATAAATGTACATAGGTACAAGGGCATCAAGGTAGAAGAAGTGTTTGTTGTAAGATCGATGCAACTTGGAAACTGGGAGGTTCGAAGGAAGGTGCAAAGTAAGGTAGCAAACATGTAGATCAGAATCACCACCTAATGTATATAGATATGTACTCACCTCGTTGGCTGACAGCTTTGTGAAGGTACCTAAGGAATTCAAGCAGAAGCTTGAAGTGCAGGACGATATATGGATATTGGCAGACGACGCAGAGCTGCCGAACTGAAGGTTGAGGGTCAGTGATGATAGGAGAAGAAGAGGAGAGTAGTAGTTACAAGAGAGTCTGGGGACGTGGTAGTGTGGAGAAGTTATGTAGGTTGGGAGAACTCGTGCGGGAACAGGAGACTACCTCTGGTGGTTACCAAGGCCGACGGCCACCTAGGAGATAGACAACCAACCACGTGGGAGGTACTGCCTAGGTACTTAGATTGTGAGGCTGGCTTGGTGAGTTCAAATACCTAGGCTACAGCAGTAACTTAGCAGCCCTCTGTCTCATGCAAAAGTAGAAATAGAGATAGGGGCACGATATATGATATCTACTAACTGGGATGCAAGACGTACCTTTGCCGGACTGGATGAGGTAAGAGCGAGGGTAGACTTTAGTATTAGAATAAGAAGACTAAAGGAGGAATTCAAGTAGACATTACAAGTAGTGCACAGAGAGACTGGTTGTTGTAGCAGAAGGCACGCAGGTAGTTTCCCTACCTATGTGCGTGCACCAGGTGACTGACCTAAGGGTAACAAAACAAGATGACCAGAGATGTGTTAACAGGGAAGATTTTATGTCATCAATATAGCTCATATTGCATTTTGAAGCCCGCAGACAAGTTTTGCTCACTTTTGTGCTTAATCACTTCTGTGTCTAAATAATAACCCATCGTCTATCTTATAGTACAAAAGGTATTATAATGAACTATACCCCTCTGAATTGTACAATAAGAATGAGGAATCTTACTGGGTGATGCTATCTGCATCATCTACACATTCATCGCCGTTGTCATCCCCTGTATTCGGCACCATGCTGTCAGTCGGTTCGCCTTCTATAGCTCTGCCGTTGCTCTCGTATGTGATGCGTTTCCAGCCACACGGTTCTGAGCCATCCTTGATCCACTCCATTGTGGGGAAGTAGTGCTCGTTCTTCTTCATCGTAACAACCCACGGGACATTATCAAACGTCATTGCTCGAATCCGGAAATCTACGGCCAAGTTAGATACTTTCTGTGTAATTATAAAGGAACGAAATGCAAGTCAACTTACATGTGTTATCAGGGATCTTGATAACGGCCTCGAGGAATGCTTTCAGATCTGGTGTTGGTTTCCCGTTGACGTGGGTGATGAAGTTAGTAGGTGCAAGTCCATACTGATAAGCTGGTGATCCACGGCTCCTGGCGGACACGTAAACCTCGCTATGTAGTTTGCTAATTTGCTGTCGAACGGCAAGATGCGGCACATGCAAGATCGCGCCGCAAAATGAGATGGCATTATCAGTCTCGATATCGTCGGCGGGTACAGTTGGTACTTGGAGATGCATTTCCTGGCTTTCCCGGACAATGGTGGCTTCCAGAACTTCATTCGAATACATAATGTCTAGCTCCGACACACGCGTTATCATCTTACCATTTAGGGTTAAGATGACGTCGCCTTCGAGAAGGACGCTTGGGTGGTTTCCGCGCTCAAATGTGCGTTTTGAAACTAGGAAGAGATGGTGACTATGTTTATTTACTTCCGAAATCTTTTCGATCCATTCTTCCGACACACCCATAATACGAGCTTGGGACATAGCAATAGCTCGAAACTCCATCGATAGCATGCGTAGTTTAGGTATCTCCCCTTTCTGGATTTGGGAAAGCACTGGTAGTAATGTTGGTGTAGCAAGCCCAAGGTGATATTCTTCGTCTCTAGAGCCGTGAACTCTTTCGCCGAGGTAGGTGAGCCATAACGATTGGACGGTGCCTTCGCCATCAACCAGCACGCCGCTTCCACATTGCTGACTGAGGTTTGTATCTACAGTGATAGCGTCGACGTTCGTGGCACGGTATCTTGGTGCGCCCGAGTTCGCGGGGATGGAGACGGCTGTGACTTCAGTGACGCTCGTAGCAGCGTGCACAATCCGCCCGCTTCGATTAAACCCGATAAAAGTAGTAGATGCGCCTTGCGCAATATTGTCTGTGCTCAGCCTTGCACTCATGACTGGCGCATCAACAAGGCTAGCATCATATTGGACGATGGCATAATTCTGAAGGGGGTGGAGGAATACAACTTTGCCCTGCACCAGAACAGAGTCCGCAATTGTGATCCAGATATCGCACAGATCATAAGGTACGACGGCTCGTGAAATTACCACGAGGCCCTTTTCGGCATCAATCACTAAGCCCATTCCCCATTTCCGGTTTCGTGGAAAGCCATCCAGCTTGAGCGGCAGAACGCACGTAACGCGAACGAAGCTACGGACCAAATCAGCAACGGCGGGATGCGAAGTGTGCTCCAGCTGAATGAAAGCTGCTTTCCTGCGCACTGGTGGCTCTGGCGGTAGGGGACCACCGATATCCTCAAAGTCCCATAAACCTGTCGTGTCATTCCGGACTGCCAGTCGCATTTTCGTAGACCAATGCCGATCGACGTTGAGGATTGCCGTGTTGAGGGTATGCAAGTCCCGAAGGTGTTTATAGGTTATAACAACACGCGCTTTATCGGGAATCTGGCCCATGACTTCGATAAAAGTCTTCAAGTCGGGAGTTTTCTTATGTTGCACACTTTGGACCATCCATCCACTATCGGCAGAATCCACACGGAAAGCACCGGTAGATTCGCAAACATAAACGCCTCCTCCTTTGCACGCCACACCATATAGGCGTGCTTGTTGGTAGGAAAGATCATGGAAGCTCCCTCCAGCTACAGTGACGAAGCGATCTGGAGTGATATCGTGCAAATTTCCCACCTCAACATCCACCTCAACATCCTCACCTCCTCGTTGCAGAGTTAACCGAATGGTACTTCCAACGTTGGAGTCTAGGATATCGTCCAGACGTATAAACTGTGTAACCATCTCGCCGTTGACCTTGAGGAGAACATCACCTTCCGTAAGCTTGTTGTGCGACGGCCCCTCGGGAAGAACGATCTCAGCCACCAACATGTTGGTAGCTTTGGGGAAAGCTGCTCGAGCCGCCGCTTCCCAGTTTTCAGTAAGTCCCAGCCTGCGACATTCATCAAAGGGTTTAAGCAGGAACTGGCACTGAATAGTCCCGCGGTCGATATGCTTGCCCTCCTGAATGCAGCGTAGAGCGCGTAGAGGACGATCTAGAGGAAGGAAATAATCCGTTGACGCGCCATCAGATCTACCACCGGCTTGTAGGGCTATGGCGAAGCATCAATATTGACAACAGGACTACCTGAACTACCTCCGCTGGCGGCAGCGTTTGCTTGGTAGTAACAGGTATTGAAGTCACTGTAGCCTTCGCCATATTCGGGGGCATTCCGATCGAGACGACTAATAACACCCGAAAGAATACTGAGCTTTTCGCCCGCGTCGTTTCCGACGACTCGAATCTCAACACCCACTAACACGAGTGAAATCAGCATCACGGGACAGGCATCCGAGAAAGGGGGGACGGCGACTTACCCTTCGCGAGGTCTGGACGAAGGGGTAGGGCGGATACTGGCATATACTTGATAGCTTTGGGATCAAAGCGGAGGATGCCGAAATCGTGAACCGGGTCACGATAGACGGGGTACGCGTCCGCTTCCTCGTGGTTGTCGAAGACAACGTAGCCTGTGAAAGGTCCAGCTCCAACGACATGTCTGTTCGTAATGATCAAGCTTTCCTAGATGTTAGCATGGAGGAGGGAGCAGAAGGGTTTCATAATTCTTACCCTCTCTCAGGGTCTACAACGAAGCCAGTGGCCTCACTAGCACAAGCGGCATCGGTATCGAAGGAGCAGGTCTGGCAGAAGCGGATGGAGACGACGCATCGCACCACGTTCTCGATGGTGGCTTGCCACTCGGCGGTGTCGGCGGGCTGGGCTTGATAGAAGACGGAAACCTCGTCATCTACCTGGCTGTCCTTGGTTATGAAGCCTGCGAGCTCGAGATCGGGCGTGTTCTCGCCGGGAGAGTTCTTGCCATTTAGGCCGTGGCGGAACTGCTTGACGGGTCGTTCGTCGGCCGGGGAGGCGGCCTTCCGCTTGGATCGCGAGGCAGGGCTCGTCATGGCTGCAGCTGTGACGGTGGTGGTTGACCTGGGCAATGTTGTGAATCGGCGAGATCGGGAGAGCGCGAGATGGGACTGAGACGGGCACGGGCACGGGCACGGGCGCGCATGCGCTATCGTCGATGCAAGGGCGATTGAGTTGCTCCGCGCAAGGGATGATGGGAAGTCGCTCAAGACTCGAAGGGCCAGAAGAGGGTGCCTCATCCAACGCTGATTCGTGCACGTTTTTGCGCGACAATCAAGCGTGAACAGCCGTTTTCACTGGCCAGTCCGTCTGATGTCTGTGTCTGTGTCTGCGTCTACGTCTGGTATCTAGCGAGAGCAACGAGAACCACCACATCGGAGGGAATCAAACATAGATGTCCCAGCAATGAAAAGAATAATCAATTACAATGCGAACGAGGCTAGTATAGTGCCATGTCTCCCGGGAATAGAAGACAAGAAATGGCCTGAATCGGAAGCTCACACGTTCCGCGACGATTACCTAGTCTTGTCCGGGAGCTGGCAGGGAACACCAGGGTTCTCTGGCCGAAACTGTACACAGTACAATTGCTTGCTGGGAGCTTTCTGGAAAGGGAGATTTCTCTCTAAGAATGTGCATTATCTGCAACGCCGCACAGTAATCGCGTCAACACCATGCACTGTATTGCCCAGGACTGTAGGTACCTACCGGTACATGTAGTTTGCTTTGTAACCAATTGGGAAGCCTCATTGGATACCAGTTATATGCACATACTTAAGCCTGCCTCTGTACCTCCAATTACTAACTCACCCAGCTCTACGTATTCTCCATGTACCTACCTACATACCTTATAGCCAAAGATTCTACAGACCATGATGAGTTTGACGTGCTGGCATCTGACTACAGTGTAGACCTCAGCACTTCACATCAATATGCCCTGCATAAATGTTGAGAACCTAGTTATTTGAGCAGAAATATACAGGGGTATCATTCATTATCTACTTTTGTTGCTAGAAGAATCTAGATTCCGTCGAGAGCAGCTTCAGCTACATAAGCCATGCGGCCGTAGTGTCATTAAACCCGCTCAGCTGAGGCTGACGACATAGCCATGCCTGCATAGGCATGCCTACCCAGTCCTGGCTCGTCCTTGGTTGCTGTAAACCAATGCCAGGTCGTCCATACGTAGGCATATTGCGTCGAGGGGAGCAAGCTACCAAATCTAGGAGGGGTATCAGATGCGTCCCACAATACCTGCCGACTCCAACCAGGTACCGCAAACGAGAAATCCTGGTATACGATTGGCCTGTGGCGTTGGACGTCATTGGCGCAAGAATGTCAGGAAATAGTCTGACAAGATGTATTAATACGCCCGAGAAAAATTGTTTGAGGGTTCGTTCAACGTTCTACGACAAACCCCCCTCAAGCAAGGGCAACCAGCGCGCCGGCAATGAAAAGTACGAGGCCATTGATGGGTCCATGGCTACTGCTCCCGCTTGAACCGATACTGTTAGTGGAGGTTGAAGCCGGTGACGTCGAAGGTGTTGAAGAGGGCGCCAATTCCAAACCGTTAGTCTGCGTAGCTGCAGCCTCGGTGGAAATCAAGGCATTGCTGACGTCGATGAGGATGGTAGTTGTTGACGAGGAAGGAGTGGCTGTAATCGTCTCCTTCGGCTTAGACTTCGAGGTAGACTCATGATGCACAGTCTTGGGAGTGGTTGTGCTCTCCGTACCCTCGGGCTTCTTCGACTTCGTACTCGTAGTAGTTGTTTTTCTTGTTGAGGTACTTGAAGTCGATGTCACCGACTTTGTTTTAGTAATTTTTGTTATTGTTGTTGTTGTCGTCGTAGCTGAGGTTGTTGAAGTGTGCGGTGCCTGAGAAGTGAGCGGTCCTGGTATGTCGTATTTCTGCGCGCACTCCTGCAAACTTAGACCATCCGGGCAGCACCATGTCTGTCCTCCCGTGTCGGCAGAACAAAAGTATCCATTATCACAAGAGTCTGCATGGGGATCAGCACCATAGGAACTAGAGAATGCTCGGCGAATTACTCACCACCAGTACCGCCTGGACAGCATGTTTGTTTCTTTGAACGATTGTAACAGTGAGTTAAGTCGTCTTTGGAGGCGCATTGGCTAAACCCCTTTCCACAAGCCTCGGCACATGTATCGCCAGCCCCACAGAGTTGTTCCATGGGCGAGTATCCCTCTACGTCCCGGCGATGAAGACCCAGGATATTACTAGTAGACATACGAGCGAGCTTCGGCTGGTATGGTTCACGAAAGGGCCCGGCCAGGGTCTGGCTGGCGAAGGCCATGACCAAAAGAGCGTATGATGTGTGGCAAATCATGTTGATAGATGGAGAATTAATAGAGCTAAGTGGTTGACCAAGTATATCGAAGAATTCGAGAATTCGAGAATAGTTGGTGCCAGTATGTCGAACGAATGATCAATCGCGTGTTCTAAAAGAATGACAGAAATGCAAAGCTGCAATAACGAGTGAAAAAAAACAAAACCGGAACACAGCTGCAAGCGTTCCTTGATAACGAATGTAGTGAGAGAAAATCTCATGGGGGAAGGAGCCGGTCGAGGAGCGGCGGCGGCGTAAAGAGAGAAATCAGCATACCTATTATATGCTACTGTACCTACATTGCAGTGTCCATCGATCGATCGATGGGCTGTGAATGAATGAATCTGTCACAGGAGGCCACTAAATGTTTACCCTTAATTTGGTGCATCGGCAGGGGCATCGTCCAAAAGGGCAACAACCACTGCCGCCGACCTACCGACGACCTACCGAAAAGGGCAAATTCGGACTTGGCGAACCGGGATTGATCTCGAAGAACTATGGGTACCGACGCGCCAAGCTGTCCATGAAACATCCGACACGGTGGATTGGGCGTATGAATACCGACCACGCACTACTGTACCTAGTGTACCTACCATGTATGCTTAAGTTTTACTTACATACCTACCTACTTACTGTTAAGGTACCGTAGGTATGTGCAGGATGACCATCACTTACATATGTACCTAACCTACATACGGAGTACACTGCGTATATACCTATGCTCATCAGGATGCTTATCAGGATGCATCACTTGTTTTACGTCCATGTTGGCATACAAACGCAGGTAGCTTGGCTATAGATTACCTATAGTACCGATGTCCATCCCAGCACCTCGAGAACGAATCATCAATCCCAGAACCGAAATATACATACCAGATCCCTGCAGGGTATATTACCGGTATGCCAGCGCGACAACAGGATCCAATGAAGTTTCTGCTACAGCAATACTGTCCTTGGCTGAAGGAAGCGCGCTCACAAAGATGGGGCGCTTCTAACGCATTGTTGTCCTGTTTATTGTTCGGCAACTTCAACGATGCAGTCCATCACCTTATACTATGTACTTTAAGAGCGTGTTAGAATTAGCATTAGTTGAAGGATTCGAAGGTTCCCTAGTCGTGCAAGGATTTGGCCGATCCCTAGGAGTGGATCCAAGGGGTGAATCCCCTACCTGCCTACCTACCTACATACCGGTAGGTAGTGTACACGAGCAGGTAGGGAGATAGATGTGTGAGAGGTTACCTAAGCGAACAGATAATAAGATAGGCTAACCTATGCTAACCTACAGTAGTATATTAACCGCGCCAGCTTATTCATTGGTTGTTCCCTCTTAAGATCGTATACCTGAGCCTTAGCTAAGAACAGCGATATGCGCATGAAGTAAGTAATTTCCCGGTTCATTCACTGAATCACACCCCACTTAGTGTACGTCTACACTACACCCCGCGACCCATACTCCTTACGAGACTACCTCCCTCTCGTGACGTCAAGTCCTAAGTATGACCATTAAGTAGACTCGGAAAACATATATCAAGGAAAGGAGAAGAAAATAGGGTGCTACAGAGCGTTCACAAAGCACCTCTCAACACTACGACCGGGGGGGCAGGTTATCATTATGGTTTGGTGTCTTTACCCCTTGTTAGGAAGTCTAGTAAAATCAGGTATGTACTACTCATGTTGCCGACAGTCAGTAAGAACATAGGAGGGGGTGACAGCTCTAGGGATGAGAGGTGGTA